>JAMPIV010021674.1:32500-308197 GCA_024509875.1 Oreohelix idahoensis | reverse complement strand
CGGTATCGAGGTATACTGTTACGTCCATTTTCGCACAACCAATTTTGATGCGAGACTTAACAGATTACCAGATGCCGTAATCTAACTATGTTAAACGTACTTAGGTACGCATCTAGGTTAATGATATAACTTAAATGTATTAAGCACCAAAGTGCACGAATTCGGTGCGATAAAATCGTTAGTTGCCATAGAGCGCTGATGACGTCAGAGAGTGACGTCATAGAGCTGAGAGACAAGATGCCGGTTTTGAAGACAGACGTTGTCCTGGTCTTTTGAGTCCCATGTTGCGGGATTAACTAATTATAATTTGATGTCTTAGCTACCTTCCAGGGCGAAGCGTTAGCCACAGCCAAGTTCGATTTATCTTCGTCAATATCTCCACGTGATATTTGACGCAAGTTATTTTACAAGGTTTTGACAGGGCTTCTGTACGGCATTGTGACCTACTGCTAGTGAGTTAAAAAATCCATTCTTACGAAGTATATCAAAGACGAACATTTTTATGAAGTATCAAGATAAGATGTCCGGCCAAAAGAAATAATAAATAAGTAACTCTTTCAAGAATCCAATATGGAAAGGAAGTGAATTATCTTCACCTCAATACTTTACCGTTTGCGGATTTTTCAACGGTCATTGAGGTCAGTCTTTTTGACTTTGTAACCTTATCTTTATGCAGAATTCTTATCACCATGCCATGTTCTATTATGTCGTCAACAATGATGTCGTCCATGTATCGTCAAATAAATGAATGAGAATTTTGATGATAGGAAACTCTTTACAGAGCGATACAACAGGAAGCAATCTGATCATCAGAAGAAGTCCCCCCGTCCGACAAGTGTTTCGGCCCTACATACTCCTTTACACTCTAAGGGAGGCGGGCCCACTTGGGTCATGACTCCCAAGCGTCTCAGCCTCCTGTTGTTTTGTATCGAAAATGAACCCATTTCACTCATGGTAGGAACTTTAATCCACAACTCCGCCAGCCGTGGAGGCAATTTCATTATCTTCAGGCCCTTGTTCTCCGCAATTTTCTGATACTCTCTGGATATGCCCCTCGTCCAGGTAGGTCTACCGCCATCTCCCAGTCGTTTGCACAGTCAAGAAGAGATGGTAAACTGCTACCAGGTTTACTCGGTTTGGGGTGTGCTGACTTTCCTGCCCTCAGAAAGTATGTATTTGTGGTGGTCGGCCCGGGTTTGCTATTCGCCTTCATCCTTGCCAGATCTATTGTCGCAGCAAGCTCATTTAGCACTTTGTTATGGCGCCAAGTGTACCGCCCTTGCCCTAATGACACCTTACACGCCGAGAGCACGTGTTCGAGTGTCTGCCTCCCCTGGCACAGGGGGCACTGCTCATCATCCGACTTTCCCCATTACACAAGGTTGGTAGCCGACGGCAGCAGGTCATACATTGATCTAACAACGAAGCTGAGCCTAAGAGGTGCCATATGCCATATATCATTCCATGTCAAGGACCTCTGCAGGGCTCCTTCCCATGTAGTCTATTGGCCTTGTTAGACCTGCTGCACTGCTTTTTGCAACCTCTTATCATTCTCAGCTCCTCGTATCTCTTAAACTACCATGTCTCTGCGCTCCCTGCTTGATGCCTTGGACCACCAGCGGATGTCTCCATGACCAAATCCCCGTCTATTCGTTTGTGTGTATCCGATTACCTCCCTTAGTTTGAGTGACTCTTGGGCAGCATCAACAGCTTCTTCCACTCTCCACTTCCTTCCCGTTTTCAGTGTGGGCTGAATGGACTTAACCACGTCATCAGCTGACTCGCGTAGCATCATTGCAAGCCTTGCCTTTCCAACTTTGTACTCTTCAACAACTGACTTGAAAGGAAGCAGAAGTTTTGACTTTTTGCAGTACAGTGCTACATCTGACATACCTGGTGGTACCCCTAGCCACTTTCTCATGAACTTGTTGACCTTTTGCTCTATAGCTTCCACTGTACTTGTGCTTATTTCATATATAAGCAGTGGCAACAGCAACTTCGGTATCAACATGAACTGGAGGCACCACAGTTTGAACTTTCCCAGGAGTCTGCTTTGGTCTATGATCAGTAGCCCTCTGTCTGCCATTTCTATTGTCTGTTGCACTGCCTTCGAGTCTTTTAATGAGGCATCGTACACCCTGCCAAGACTTTTAACAGGTTCCTCAATGACAGTAGGGATTCTTTGGTTCGAAACCATGAATATGTCCTCTGCTATCTTCCCTTTCCTGACTGATAGGCTTCTCGACTTCTTGGATTTGAAGCTCATTCTGCACCAGATGACTAGTTCATCCAGGCGTTCTAACATCCTCCGGGCCTGATGTTCATCTGATGTCAGAATTGTTGTGTCATCCATGAATGCTTTGAGCGGTGGCATGTGACACATTCCACCGAGCTTTGGACCTATAGCCATTCCTTCAGCCGCATTGAGGATTACCTGCATAGCTGTGGTAAAGTGGGATGTTATAAATATTTATAGGGGACTTAGTGTACTGACTGAGATCAGCTGTGAAGGTATCTGTATCTAATAGGTGTAGTGTTTTACAGATAACCTTACTTGCTACCACATTTATACCTCAGTCAGAATTATTCTGGAATATTGTGATGACTACGTTAAATGTCTAGGGTTATGTAAATGATGAAGTGTAAGTCACAACAACAACAGACAGATAAACAATTTAATTTATTCCACCACACTTGACAACACTGTGACACTCACACACATTTAACACTCTATAAGACTATCTTAATTGAGTCAATGGTAAAAGTTCAAATATATATGTATTAATTACTTTCACTAATATATATCCTGATTCAACTACACAGTGAACCAGGAATCACAATCAAATGTAATCACAATTTATATGTACATAATTTATAAATATGAACCTTGTAGTGACATATTGTATTAGTATTATCCTATGTGTGTCAGTTGTGTAGTAGTACTATGAGGTAATACTGGTTTTGTTTTTCAAGCTATGTTGTTATTTGTCATCATGACTTCAAGTGTTTGTTTATCTTGGAAATAGTATGGGGAAACTTCACCGTTCCTATCAATTTAAACAATGTATTGACCCTCTGTTTTACTATAATGTCAAGTTTTGAGGGGGACACATAATGTTGAGCTCCTCTGGCCACAGAAGCTTATCTTTCGTGATGGCGGCAGGAAAAGTCTCCTCTGCTCGATAGCTTCCCTGTGTTCTGGAGACACCTCACTGGTCGCTATCTGGACCCAGGAGTATGCTGTCAGCCTCTAGATTCAGCAAAGCTCAGACCAGGTGCTGCTTCAATAACATAGGACCACGGTCCCTGAAACAAGAAGGTTGTACCTCCTATTTCAAAACTAATTTATAATCTATTTCCAGACTGAACACAATACATAACAAACACTGAGTTCAGAGCGGTAGGCCAACTGCTATTTTCATCTGAAACAATATACACCAGTATACTCCTCCCTAATGGTTACTACGCCTCTGCAATTCCAGCATTAGTTCTTTCTAGTCAATAAGATAGGTGTCAATGTACTGTTTGGCAATTCCATGCAGTTTTACTTTTCTCCGACACCTTCTGTTCAGGTTGGAGCAATATTTAGGCCTTGCCCCATGTTCGCTACTGAACCACACACATATATAGACATAAATTATCAATTTACATTCAATTTTCATTAAAACAATATCAAATATTTCAAGCTTACCACAATTCATGGAAATAATACACAATTACGTTGACTGGCAATGAATATGGCACAAAATCTGACCTGCCGCTGTCTCAGGCTTTTATTTAGAAAAATATAAGCTGAATCTCAACGCACTGTTGCTTTAGAAAGTTTATTTGAAAATGTGGTGCTGAACTGACGCTTCTAATTGACTATATTGGCGGGTCTAACCAATCGTGCCACGTTTACACAGCTTTTCAAAAAAGTACCTCAACTACTGTTTCCCCTAACAACAACACAATTAGTATTGGTAGTCCGATTAATCGTGTTTCGCCTTACATTTACTGCGCTCCAATCAAATAGGATTTAACATGGGGACCTATTTCCCGTACAATGATGGTTTCAAAATCTGCCACTGAGCGATTCTGATTTTGGTGTTGTCTGACACCCTCACTATTTCTTTTGGCTATAATTTGTTAATTCCTAGACTATTTGCGTAACACTTAACATATTATTTGTCAGCAAGTCCTAAGGAACCCAAATATACAAATTTAAGGGAGCTAAGTGGCTGCGTTCAAAATATGTATTTTCTAGGATAGTCGTGTATTTGTTTTTTTATTTTTTTATGTTTAGAACCGCCACCTGTCCTGCTGTACTGTCAGACTAATGTCAGGATTTTAGACATAAAACAGTAGAATGTCATGTTTCCTAATAAGCGTTTTGTAAGTTTTTAAACCTAACTCTCGTATGGGTAGTGTTTTTTATCACTGTCCATCTGAAAAAAGTATTGCTTCTGGCCTTTCGCTTGGAGAGGGTGGCATTAATTGTATATCGCGAGACGCGTGTTTAGTGTTGCATGCGTTCCTGCTTTCAGCCCTCCCTTCTCTCTATCCTAAGTTCATCTGTCTTTTCATCACGCCGCGTATAAAATGAAATTAATGGAAGTATTAATTTAGGTCATTACGCAGGGTGACTAGCTCAAGGTTTTCTTAGAAATGCAGTACACGTTTTATTGAAGAAAGCGTGTAGTGATGCAGTAGGCTTTTACTATCAACGTGAAACGTTACAATTTGCAGACGAAGTAGAAAACAAGGGGGATCTCGAGTACAGTCATTGTGACAACACTGTTCTTTACCATTCTTCTTTCCTTTTATTGAATTTATTTGTTAGGCTTTACATTTACCTTATAATTTATATATGTGGATTAGAATTTCTCACGACAAATTCTCCCCACTTGAAACAGACGTTATATGTCAGTCTATAATTCTATATACACATAAAGAAATTTATTATCTTTCCTGGGGCTTAGGGTGATTCTCATCACACGGATGGCGGCTTAAAAAATCCGCTCCCAGATTTGTTTTTCAACTTATATACTCTATGCTAAACTCATATGGCTGCATCAGTAATGACCAACGGAGTAATCTAGAATTTTCATGTCTAGCCTGCGCTAGAAACGACAAGGGTTTGTGATCCGTTTGCAACTTAAATGCCTTCCCATACAGATAAATATTGAATTTCTTTATCGCCCATATTACTGCAAGACATTCTTTTTTCGCTAGTTGAGTAGTTGGTTTCAGCTTTATTCAACTTTCTGCTAGCATATGCCACTGGGCTTAATTCCCCATCCAATGCATCTGATTTCTGTAGCAGAGTCGCACCTAACCCAATATTACTGGCATCCGTCCTTACAATAAATTCTTGACTTAAGTCAGGTAATTTCAAAATAGGTTTACTTGTGAGCTTTTCCTTCAATTCCTGGTAAGCGAATTCGCATTGTGGAGTCCATGTAATTCGATCTGGATGTCCTTTACGTGTCAAATCAGTTAACGGTGCACATATGGAATTAAAGTTTTTGATATACTTTTGGTAGAAACCACATAATGAGACAAAGGATCTCACGTCTTTCTTGGTTTGTGGTCTTGGGGCTTTCTTTAGTTTCTCTAAATTCTTGGGGTCAGGGGTCATGTTTCCCTGATGAACTGTGTGTCCCAAGAACTCTAATTCTTTACATCCAACACAACATTTGGTTGGTCGAACTGTCAAATTTGCTTCTCTAAGTCGATTAAACAGCATGTTCAGAGAGTCTATGTGTTCCTCAAATGTTTCTGTGGCTAAAAGGATATCATCCATGAAATTTGTGATGCATGGATTATTCAGAGGGTCCAATAATTTTCTCATCATTCTAGAGAAGACACTAGGTGCATTCTTCAATCCAAATGGCAATCTGTTAAACTCATAGTGTCCCTCTGAGGTACTAAACGCTAGGTATGGTCTAACCTCAGACTTTACTGGAATCTGATAGTATCCTTTACTCAGATACACTTTTAAGAAATATTTAGCTTTATTTAGTCTGGCAAACAACTGATTTGTATCCGGCAATGGATCCACCTGTCCTTCTGTAATAGCATTCAGTCTCCTGTAATCTATACAGAGTCTATGTTCTCCAGAGGGTTTCCTTAAGAGTACAACACTGGAACTATACGAAGATTCACTGTGTGAAATAATTCCTTCCTTCAACAAATAGTCTATCTCTTCCTTCAAAGCTTTCTCCTTAGCAAAAGGAATCGAATACGGTTTCATACAGACAGGTGTGGGGTCTATCAGTTTCATATCATATTCCAATAAGTTTGTATGCCCCGGTCGGTCTGTTAACACCTCTGTATGATTATCTAGAACCTGTTGCACTCTCTCTTTCTGATTTTTCGTTAAATGTGTACTGATTTTCACCTGTGCCGCTGTCTCACAGGGATGTAATGGATATTCAAATGATGAAAGTGGTTCCTTTTTCATTTCCATGGCAATGGACAAGGTCAACAAGTGTGTCTCTTCCTGATGTTCTCTTTCCAAATATTTCTTCAGGAGATTCACATGATAGATTTTTTCTTTCCCCTTCTTATCTATCTTATAATTTGTTCTAGACACCTTCTCTAGAACTGTATATGGACCTTGCCATCCAATTTTATGGACCTTTAATTTTGTGGACCTATTTGTCCATGCACCGGTATGGTCTCTTCCACTCGAAGCGCTATAGTGATGATTTTTCTTCCCAGAATTATCATGCACAAAACGACCGCTACCAATTTTTCTCTTGGGGCTGTCTCCCCACATAGAATTCTTGATGAGAGATTTCCTCTCTACATCCTCTTCCTCCAGTGTGTTTAAGTCCGATTGAGGGATTTTCGGCTTATCCTGGGGTAAGACATCTTTTTGCACTCGCCGCATAGTGGCCATTGTAAAACAGTTAATTGAAGCTTGTCCGTGAAAAGGGGCTTCCCATTCCATTTGGTCCACTTTATCAAATTTATTTTTTTTTGTATTATCAGGCCTAATTTTGCCCCGTGGCGTGTCCAGGTCCTGATCAATGTTCCCACTTGTGGGTGTTCCCTCATGTGCTATGCTACACCTTTCTACAAAATTCTCAATGTCCCATCTTGCTTTGGGCCACTAATAATTGTGAGCCACCTTTTGAATGATGGTACCTATCTTCTCATGGTCCCCATCTGGTTTCACATGTAGGCTCCTTATTAATTCTGCCCTATATCTCTTTGGAAGAACCAACTGTCCGTGACCATTTGATCTAGTTCCGGCCTTCCTGTAAATCAGCTTGTTTTTCATGTAAAAATCTCCCTTGCCTGGAGTTGTATGACAAGTTGACAATTTCCTGAAACAAGGCTTGAGGGTCTTATCCCCAGCCTGTGCCTTCCTCATCTCTTCTGGAGTGGTATCTATCAGAATATCCTCCTCCTGTCTTGAGGTCGACCTGACCTGAAGGGTGGCCATAACTATAGGGTTCCTTCTGCAATGATCAGTGTCATGATTGTTCATCTTACAATTTTTACACCATCTCTTTCCTTGGTTGAAAGATTTTCTTTCATCATATTTCCTTTCATCGAATTGTGGGGTTTTATTTTTATTGTCATACCGTGGCCTATCAAATTGGTGCTTACCTTTGTTTTGATCTCTAGGATCAAATTTATTAAAGTTCTGTGGTGCCCTAAAATTATCTACCTGTTTCTTTTTATTGCCTGATACCTCTGCCTGAGCTGCTTGATACCTTTCTGCAACACTTAATAACTCACCCAGTCTCTCTGCACCTTGTTCCATGAGAAACTTTCTCAGGTCTGGAGCCATGGACTCTCTTAATTGTTCTATAAGGACCATTTTCTTAACATCTTGGGTTTTCCCCAGAGAAGTCCATTTCTCCAAGTATGTCTCTAACCGTGCAGAGAACTGGTGATAGGTTTCACCTGACAGTAATTTAGCATTCCTAAATTTTTTCCTATAAAATTCTGCGTTCTTTTCATATCTTAACAAAAGAGCCTGCTTTAGCATGTCATAATTTTCTTGATCACCTCTGTTCATTTTGGCAAAAACTTCATAAGCTGCCCCACGAAGCCCTTGAGATAACTTTAAGCTCCACCTTTCTCTTTCTAACCCATACGTGGTAGCTAATAGTTCATATCTATTTAGATAGCTCTCAATATCATCGTCTTTCTCAACAAAATGATCTTAATGAAAGTTCATAGCTGAGGTTGAGGCTCCCTGACTAGCAGTGGCATCAGAGGTAAAGGGACTGGCACCATTTTCAGGAGCATGGCCTTGAAACTCAAACTCCCTTAGTCGTAACTCATGTTCCCTTTGTAATCTCTTCTCCTCCTTTTCTGCTTCCCTCTCTGCCTTTTTTCTTCTCTTTCGGCAGTCAATCTTTTTTCTTCTCTTTCTGCCTCCAATTTCTTAGCTTCAGCCTCAATCTGCAGCCTCTTAGTCTCAGCCTCAGCCTCAAATTGTAACTTTTTAATTTCCCTTTCAGCCTCTAACTTTCTTTCGGCCTCTTTTTCTAATCTTCTTTCTTCCCGTTCAATATATTTGTCACATTCAGCAGTGACATAAGCAATCATAATTTGCCCGTCCATTCCTAACTCTTTTGCAGTCTGCACAGCAGCAGATCGAAATTTGGCCAGGTCCGCCATTTTCTAACAGGTAAATTTATATAATGTCTAACTAAGCAATACAATCTGTAATTACTTATCCAAAGACACCACAGGCACTGAGAGCTCAACGTTATTTTTTTCCACCCAAGGATACCTTTTAATTCTTATTATTCCCAATATATATAATAGGAGAAAGTTCAATATCCCTGGAGCGAGATCCCAATATATGTGGTAAAGTGGGATGTTATAAATATTTATAGGGGACTTAGTGTACTGACTGAGATCAGCTGTGAAGATATCTGTATCTAATAGGTGTAGTGTTTTACAGATAACCTTACTTGCTACCACATTTATACCTCAGTCAGAATTATTCTGGAATATTGTGATGACTACGTTAAATGTCTAGGGTTATGTAAATGATGAAGTGTAAGTCACAACAACAACAGACAGATAAACAATTTAATTTATTCCACCACACTTGACAACACTGTGACACTCACACACATTTAACACTCTATAAGACTATCTTAATTGAGTCAATGGTAAAAGTTCAAATATATATGTATTAATTACTTTCACTAATATATATCCTGATTCAACTACACAGTGAACCAGGAATCACAATCAAATGTAATCACAATTTATATGTACATAATTTATAAATATGAACCTTGTAGTGACATATTGTATTAGTATTATCCTATGTGTGTCAGTTGTGTAGTAGTACTATGAGGTAATACTGGTTTTGTTTTTCAAGCTATGTTGTTATTTGTCATCATGACTTCAAGTGTTTGTTTATCTTGGAAATAGTATGGGGAAACTTCACCGTTCCTATCAATTTAAACAATATATTGACCCTCTGTTTTACTATAATGTCAAGTTTTGAGGGGGGGACATAATGTTGAGCTCCTCTGGCCACAGAAGCTTATCTTTCGTGATGGCGGCAGGAAAAGTCTCCTCTGCTCGATAGCTTCCCTGTGTTCTGGAGACACCTCACTGGTCGCTATCTGGACCCAGGAGTATGCTGTCAGCCTCTAGATTCAGCAAAGCTCAGACCAAGTGCTGCTTCAATAACATAGGACCACGGTCCCTGAAACAAGAAGGTTGTACCTCCTATTTCAGAACTAATTTATAATCTATTTCCAGACTGAACACAATACATAACAAACACTGAGTTTAGAGCGGTAGGCCAACTGCTATTTTCATCTGAAACATTTTACACCAGTATACTCCTCCCTAATGGTTATTACGCCTCTGCAATTCCAGCATTAGTTCTTTCTAGTCAATAAGATAGGTGTCAGTGTACTGTTTGGCAATTCCATGCAGTTTTACTTTTCTCCGACACCTTCTGTTCAGGTTGGAGCAATATTTAGGCCTTGCCTCATGTTCGCTACTGAACCACACACATATATAGACATAAATTATCAATTTACATTCAATTTTCATTAAAAAGATATCAAATATTTCAAGCTTACCACAATTCATGAAAATAATACACAATTACGTTGACTGGCAATGAATATGGCACAAAATCCGACCTGCCGCTGTCTCAGGCTTTTATTTAGAAAAATATAAGCTGAATCTCAACGCACTGTTGCTTTAGAAAGTTTATTTGAAAATGTGGTGCTGAACTGACGCTTCTAATTTACTATATTGGCGGGTCTAACCAATCGTGCCATGTTTACACAGCTTTTCAAAAAAGTACCTCTACTACTGTTTCCCCTAACAACAACAAAATTATTATTGGTAGTCCGACTAATCGTGTTTCGCCTTACATTTACTGCGCTCCAATCAAATAGGATTTAACATGGGGACCTATTTCCCGTACAATGATGGTTTCAAAATCTGCCACTGAGCGATTCTGATTTTGGTGTTGTCTGACACCCTCACTATTTCTTTTGGCTATAATTTGTTAATTCCTAGACTATTTGCGTAACACTTAACATATTATTTGTCAGCAAGTCCTAAGGAACCCAAATATACAAATTTAAGGGAGCTAAGTGGCTGCGTTCAAAATATGTATTTTGTAGGATAGTCGTGTATTTGTTTTTTTATTTTTTTTATGTTTAGAACCGCCACCTGTCCTGCTGTACTGTCAGACTAATGTCAGGATTTTAGACATAAAACAGTAGAATGTCATGTTTCCTAATAAGCGTTTTGTAAGTTTTTAAACCTAACTCTCGTATGGGTAGTGTTTTTTATCACTGTCCGTCGGAAAAAAGTATTGCTTCTGGCCTTTCGCTTGGGGAGGGTGGCATTAATTGTATATCGCGAGACGCGTGTTTAGTGTTGCATGCGTTCCTGCTTTCAGCCCTCCCTTCTCTCTATCCTAAGTTCATCTGTCTTTTCATCACGCCGTGTATAAAATGAAATTAATGGAAGTATTAATTTAGGTCATTACGCAGGGTGCCTAGCTCAAGGTTTTCTTAGAAATGCAGTACACGTTTTATTGAAGAAAGCGTGTAGTGATGCAGTAGGCTTTTACTATCAACGTGAAACGTTACAATTTGCAGACGAAGTAGAAAACAAGGGGGATCTCGAGTACAGTCATTGTGACAGCACTGTTCTTTACCATTCTTCTTTCCTTTTATTGAATTTATTTGTTAGGCTTTACATTTACCTTATAACTTATATATGTGGATTAGAATTTCTCACGACAATAGCCATCACGAATAGTATCGGAGAGATGGGACACCCCATCGCAATCCCAACTTCTAGGCCAATCCACTTCGTTGTGTACTCTCTGGTTGAAAATCTGACAGCAAACCCTGCGAAATACAGCTTCAGCATTGCTGCAATCTCTTGTGGAACATGATACATTTCTAGGGCCTGCCACAACATCTGGTGTGGAACGGATCCATAAGCATTCGCTAGATCCAATCAGATTACATGGAGGTTTATTCTGTCAGACTTTGCCTTTTGGATTGCTTCCCAGATCATTGTGGCATGCTCTAGACATCCTGGTGTACCTCGGATACATCCTTTCTGAATGGTAGTGTCAATGTACCCATTTGCCAGGAGGTATGTAGTGAGTCTTTTCGCCATCACTGAGAAGAATATCTTCCCTTCCACATTGAGTAGTGAGATTGGCCTGAACTGACTGATGTCTGTGGAATTTTGCTCCTTCGGGATGTAGATTCCGTTCGCATTTCTCCATTCCTTGCTTACAAGCTGGGTTTTCCACGCATTCTTCAGTAAACGGAGCAGTCGTTTGAGCACTTCAGGGCATCTCTTATACACCACATATGGAACACCATCAGGACCTGGAGCTGACTTGCCAGTCAAGACATGAATTCAGCGTCCATCTATTATAACATAATAGTCGGCCACCTGTAAGCCCGACCAAACTGACAGCATTCTTAGTCAGTAGCATTATGAACTATGAAATAGTCGGCCACCTGTAAGCCCGACCAAACTGACAGCATTCTTAGTCAGTAACCTTATAAACTATGAACATTCGCGTTTTAAATCAAGAACCCAAACTTTAAACAAACTATTGACACTTTACACCAACAGGAGTACTTTTAAATTCCTCCTTATTTGAGTCCTTCTTAGGGCTTTATGCTAGCAGATATATAATATTAGTCCTTTTCAGGACTTAGTATCTATCAACGCTGAACGGGTTAGCAGTCAATAGAGTTGACTTATTTTTGGATGGTAAATGCGCTCTGATGTAACCAAATAGGTTGAAAGGAACCCGCCTCGCCAAAGAAGGCCCCAAGAAAAGTCCATCCTTATATGCAACAACGACAAAACCCAGTTACACAAAGTGGATTCCTTATAGTTATACAGTCCCGTTCATTTCTCTGACACCTTGTAGGACAAATAATTTCCAGTGGATTCAAATTCTGTTTGGGTAAGCGATGCTTGGTTTATTATTAGTTGTAACTGGGTTAACATTGACTTATTTTTGAAACGAAGCTAGGGCGATTTTATCCATAAATTGTTAAGGGAAGTGGTTCTTTGGCTAAGCAATTTACACGAAGGGTGCAGGTATTCTGAGAAGTAACAATCTCATAAAGTTTTTTTAGATTACGTCATAAACATGTAATATGGTTGGGCATATCAGGTCTTTGTGTAAAGTGAAGGAGGTGTGTTTTGGCAACGTTCACTAGCAAACAGGGAAAACCTCCTTCCCAAGACTGTGTAAAGTGAATGACTTTTGCGTCAATGTAACTAATTGGTAAATGCTTGTAGGGACTGGGCTTTATCCCTTATACATTATAATTTCTAGATGCAGCCTGAATAGCAGTATGAATATATATATATATATCTATATATATATATATATATATATATATATATATATATATATATATATATATATATATATATATATATATATATATAATGTATTTAAGAATGAGAGAGAGACTGCCATAATGAGCGTATGTAGTTTTATTTTGTAAACAACCCTGCCACGCACAGCGAGACACTGAGTTTACGTAAATTATGCGGGCGAATGGAGCCTATCACAGTCTACCTGCTCGGTCTGCGAGAAAAATGTTACGCAAAGCCTTGTTTTGACACACGGTTGAATGGGAAAAAAACACACACAAATAGTAATACGTCTTACAAGGAGAAGGACAAGAAAAACCTACGTTGCGGCCACAAGGCCTTCGTCAGGGACAGACAAACAAGAGACAGGAGGGAAAGAAAATGAGAATTAAGTAGAGAACATGAAACTATAAAAATAAGAGAAAAAAACTCCCTTGTGTCCAGTCACATGTGAAACAAGAATTCTTCCTGGCCCCCTCGTTAGACAACCCCAGCAACGTACACTTCTCGATCAGAGACATAAGTTTATTCTTGTCAACTGACAATAGTCACAGCGGGGTAGATCTGGATTTGACTTTGTGTGTAACCGTCTAAGGATTTAAACCTGCGCGGCTACCCAGACCAGCCTATGTCAACCGACAAACTGGATGTATTTGTCCCTCAAGTGGAAGTGTTGTTTCTTTCCTGTGTTGTGACTGTGTAATTGTGTGCTTTCATATTCCTTCTTACACTTTCTTTCTTTAACACTATTTGTTTCTTTTTTTTCCCCAAGCACACTGGTGTTTATTCCATATGTTATGTCATAAAAATTAGTTAAGTACATTTTATCCTCGATTCTTACAGATACTTTTTTTTACTCCTTGATAGATGGTCTTTGCATTGGTTATTCACCTTTTAAGTTCTACGATTTAGATATTTATCAAATGGAGACAAAAGATTTGATACCAGACAAGCAGTTTTCCCAAGTTTTCTGTGTCCTCTCTGCATCTGTATAACCAAGAAATAGAGGGAAGGTGTGCCTTCACTGAAAATAACAAGAGTGAAGGTGGAAATCAAGATTGAGGTCTCTTAGTAACCTTTTATTTTCGTTGGTGAACGTCAATCGTATAAAGAATCACTATCATTGATTCTGTCTGTCTGTCGTAGATTTCAGCTGATAGGTAATAGATGTTTATAGTCCTGTCTGAGCAGAGGTGATAGTGTTGACTATGTGAAAGTAAGGTGGAAGAAATAGTTTCTTTCACGAGGTAATAGTGTAAGAGAAAGGACAGTCTCTGGGTTAAGTAATTTCTCAAATCCAGCCTATCAGTACGACTTTCTTTAAATCAGACGCACTTTCTCTCCTTGTACAAGATACAAGTTACATTGCACCCACATGCACAACCTTCTGTGACAAATACGAACAAACGTGAAAAACAAACTATGGATAACAGATAGGGTAGGGATTGACCAACGCAATAACTTAAGGTTTATTAAGTTTATTTATCACTAGAACTTTACAACATAACTCATATACATCAATAGATCATGGTTTACAGACAAAATGAAAATTAATCAAATAGGTTCCCCCCTCTGGTAAAGGAAAAGAACAGAAGATCCCAACAGAGGTTAATTAACCCAAGAGATCAAAATTTAACAATAAGGGTATGGAATAGTCAGTAAAGAAAACAAAGAGCAAGTTCCTAATTAATCTATCCCGTAAAAACGCAGGTTAGTAAGAACCAAAGTAAAGAGTTGTATGATAGTGGTAACAACAACAATAAGTTTCTTTCTCCGTTCATTCAATTCACATACGTACAGTGGCCACTTTCTCAGATTTGCTTACCCAATACTTGACGCAGGCATTCCGTGGAAATAAACACTAATATGTAATATATATTCAGTGTTCAATTAAGTTTTGCCTAATCCAGCCCCAGACTTCGCCGTAGTTGCTGACTGCAAAAGTCACGGGAGTCGCTGGAGTTGGTGTTTTAATTTTTCCTGGATAAAATACGGTATCTCTGCCTTCAGTTGGTGGAAGTAAGGTTCTTACGTGGTGATCGCCGACGTAGGATGAATTCATTCATTCATAACCCTCCACTCCCATAGGAGCATAAGCCTTCAACAAACACATGCCAAGTCCTCCTGTCGCGTGCCATCATCTCAAGCCCTTTCCACGCAGTCCTCATCACCCTCACCCCCGTCTCCAGCTCTCCCCCCACGCGCCCCCGGTCCACCTCTGCCCCTCCCCCCCCGGGGGCCCCAGAACAAGGACCGACCTGCAATGCCATCAACAGGTCTCCTCAGCGCGTGTCCAATCCATCGCCACCACCCTCTACCATCTCCCGCTCCACCGGCACCTGTCCAGCTCCTATCCCCAGCTCCACATTTGCAACTCCGTCATACCATTCCAATTTTTCTATTCCACGCAAGCACCCATTTATGAAAGTCTGTAGCTCCCTGGTTGTTGTCCCTGCCGCCCCCCCCCCCCCCCCCCCATGCCCCAGAGCCACACAACAGGACTGACCTCACACCTGAGCCGATGACTCTCACTCTCGCGTAGGATGAATAATACAGATATATTTCCTGTGTGGTCTAGCCTCTTTTGCTGAGACACTATGTTAGATTACATAAATGTTGCTGAACAATATATTTTGCCACAGCTGGCTGCTGAGATTGATATCAATGAAATCTGGTAATAGTTCTGGTTCAGTTAATATTATAATTATTGTTCTAGTTTGGACTCTCTCATAAAATGAAGAAAATGGACCGCACAGGTCATAGCCCGAAGACTCAACAATATTATAAAGTTTCTGGTTGCTTATACACTTACAAGACCATAAGAACTCAAGTTCAATATGGCCGTAAGTCCGCTAGTACGCAGGTTTGATCAACCTAGATTATAGGAAAGAAATATAAACATTAAACCATAATATCAATATTATCTCTTACACGTGTTTTAAAGTAGGATTGCTTCACCACTCCGTTATAAATTACAGTTAAACACAAGTGTTTAGCTTATCCTGTCTTTTTTTTTACGCGTGATATGAACACTAGTCATTTATAAAATCACATAAAAATGGATATAAGTAAATATATATTTACCGTCAGTAGACAGTTATTTAATGTATGTACTAGTCAATTTAAAACATCTCTTTCTGGGGAAAAGCGAGTAATTAAATTTCTCTACCGCTGGAAAAAAATTAAGCTATAAGTTATTCAATTAACACAGAAAATCCCAGTAGAATATAGTGAAAAACTATAACAATTAAATCACTCAAGATGCTATATTATAAATTACCGCAAACCAGAAGAAACTGAAAAATATCTCCACGAATCTAAGAAGTTCTATGTACTAAAACTCTCATAATATTGCGCTAGTTATTCTCAGGAATTCTCTGAATGACTGATATCTGAGGTTGGGAAAGACCAGGTATATATCTATGGATTCCGTTCTATCGCTCCTTATTGCGAAATTCACACCTCCGACCAGGGCCGGGCCAATTTTGCGGTTCCATTACTGAATGAAAGGTAATTTCTTCACCTCTGCAGCCTCTCAGCTCTGTAAGTTAATTACCTTGAAAAATGTAACACTTCAGGTACGTCTCAGGCTTATCGCCCCTTTGATTCTTCAAAAAACTATTACGCCTGACCTCTGCCTGCATGTTTCTCTGATCAAAGAACGATCACTTCGCTCTGTTCCACATTCGTGCTCAATTGCCAGATGGCTCGCTTGTTAATTGCGATAGTGAATCAGGCGTTCGTGTAACAAAAAAAAATATAAAACCTAGATGGGGAGGGGCAAAAGTGGACGGTTACTGCTGCACTATTTTCATATGTGACACTATCGTATTCTACATTTGCATCTCCCTTCAATTTTTATACTCAAGCTGGACCCTGTACCTTCCACGTTCACATTTAAATATCATCTCTGCAACAATTATGCTCTCTTAGAGAAACAAGAGAAAAACACTCAATAACTTAAGCATATACTAGATACTTGTAATCAAATGCAAATACGTATTGTAAGGTCACAGCAATTACATTATTAATTATTCACAAAGACAGAATAAAGATTATGAGAATAAATTATATTAACAATAGCAAGATTGCAATGGGAGAGATTTAGGCTGCTGGACACTCATTATTACAAGGTTGTTATTAAAATTTTAGCGTAAGGTAGATAACAAAGAGAATTGAGTCAGTGCGAAATAATAAGGAATTGTCTACCTTTATGTACTTTGTCAAACACTTTCAGGGGTAAACTTGTGTACGCTTGAAGAAAGCAGTGGCCAGTCTGAGATTGTTAGTGTCTCCCTATGGTTTGTCCTGGAATGATACTGGTGGCAGCCGTTTGTGCTCTCTCTGTTCTCCAAAAGTCAGGCACTTTCGCAGCAGATGTTCAGCTGTCATTTTGTCGGGGCCACAGCAACATTCGTCGTTAGTGTCACGAGAGTGTAGATTTTTAGAAGTATTTGTCGAGTTTGGCAATTTGAGTGAAATCGACAAAGTGAGTGTACTGTCAGATTTATAGAGAAGACACAGATAATCTGTGAACATAGGGTGACGGTATGACAACCTGGAAGAAAATCTATTAGCGTTATCTCTCTTGCCAAGTCTACGCTCGCTTATAGTCTTACGAATCACTCGTTCTCTCTTCTTTATCACAGACAGATAGAGAATATAGTAAGAGCTAAAGATGTATGGAGAAAGGTCATGAAAAGCGCATTAACAAAACATTAAAATTTATTAAATTCTTGAAAGTATAACATTTAAATAAATCAAGTACACCACCAAAAGTAAATGCAGCAAAATCACAACAAAATAACAATTTCAGAACCATCATGGGAACTATTCTGCCCCGATCCATAAACTTAAGGCCAGAGATAAATCCTTCGGCTGTATGTGTATGATGTAAGGCTATCACAGTGTATTAAGTCTCAATCCAGACTAGAGGAGTACACTAAATCCACTGGGGGAAGAGTAAACGCAATCCTTGCATAGCCTTCACAAATTACTAACACGATAAGCTGTAGGTTTATCTCTTCTCTTTCCGCTGACCGCTAATATGGGCGGGGGTTTTGAATGACCAGAAGTATACAAGAAGAGGTCAAATCAGGACAGCTGTCCGCTGCACTATTATCCAGCGCGTGAAATAGGCCTGCGTGCTTGATGCTTAAATCCGGATGGGCTGGTTTGAACTTTATTGTGACTGGGCGCTCAGTAAGCACACAGTCAGATGCTTTCAAATCAGCTAGTGGAGATGAGCAAGATGAGGCATTGGATGCCACTAAAGCTCTGACTTGTATTAAATCTGTGAGTAGTAAACCACTACTGCACCATACGATTTCAGATTTGCTGTTGCCGGTTATAACACTGCATGAGCTAAATTCCCGTTGGAGGGCTTATATGAAGAGGGTTGCAATTTCAGGTACGTTATGACAACTCGTGGAGTTCGTTGCTTACTGGAAACGCGAGGTCGAGGAGAATGTTACATTCGTTGACTGAGATCCAGCTGTAACAGTGGGGTACCTTGGAACTGAGACCAAAAATAACAACCTTTACATCAAGCAAACAAAAAATACAATCTTAATACAGTTATAATAAACTGTTATGCCCCATTCTATAATGTGTATTATAATTATGCTAGGCAAATCTCGGTGCTGTCTTTATCCACCTGCGTTGTCCTCTTGTTAATTTCACTCTATCAATTATCAGCTTGCCGTCGCATAGGCTAAGATATCTTGAGCATACATGTACATCTCAGCATGGGCGCTGACAGAAACAGTCTGCTCAAAGTCCTCTTCCAACTCAACATATTTTTTGTCCAACCAAGTGGTTCACGATAAGAGGACATGCAATTCATCTTACATCATTAAGTGAATTACAAAAATATAAGTACTAGATACATTTCATAATAAAGTGTGTGCGCCCCTTGTGGTCAATACACAAACGGGAAAGGTAATAACCTCCCAAAAATTGAATGCATGAAAATGCAATGTTTATGCTTGTATAATACATGGTGACTTAAACGTAGGATATAATTATACCCCTGACCGGTGTCTGCTTTCTAGATTGCCGTGAAAGTTCTAAACTGGTGTCTAACTACACAAATAGGCATATCATAATTCCACACTCAACCCCGAGATGTTTCTCTCCCAATTTAAAGAATATCTCCCTCCTACAATTCAAGTGTTATAGCGCACTCACGTCACTTGTCAGGTTTAAGTGAATAACTTAAACTTTTCCCAAAAGTAATAACAGCTTTTAGCGTCCCATTTAACCCATTGGAAGCACTGAACAAGACTACGGAGTTCTTCTGTAATTAAGTATCTGTTAGCTTAAGTGTTTACCATTTAACCCATTGTAACCGCTAACACCATGAGATACCTAGCAGATTAAACATCTGTTAACTTTTATATATATATATATATATATATATATATATATATATATATATATATATATATATATATATATATATATATATATATATATATATATATATTTATATTAAAGCTAATATGTATTATATTAGAAACCGTCAACTCACCCCGAGATGACGTAAATAAGGCAACACACAGTCTAGTTTTGTGCCCACAACTGCCTGTGTCTCATTTGGCCATCTACGGGCAGGAAAAATGTACGAGTGTCCTTAATGAATAATCTCATCAAGTTATATATTCTAAAAGAGACTCTAACCCAGCCACCTGGCATCCCATGTTTTCGCAGGTGTTCGGTCGCTGTGCTTATTACAAGCGTAATCCCTAGTAACCTAACATTATTCTAGAGTCTACATCAGAAGACAACAGACACGAGAAAATTCCCTGAATAAGACGTAACATTATCTCTCGCCAGCCGCCATAAGAAAGCGACGGCTATCAAGGGCCGCTACTCTACGTCTCAGAACGAACGTGAGTTGCTCTCCCCTGAACGGAGATGAAAAGCGGAATCCGGCTATCAAAGGGCACCGGCCTCGTTGCGCCGCTCAAGCTGCCAATTTTAGTAAGACAGCGGTTCGCTTTTCAAAGAATCTATTTCTCGCTCGTGATCAAAAACACTGTTACAAGCGAAGAGCGTTTCCCTCGTCTGGAAAACACCAGGTGCATCTTATGTCAGATTACCACAATCTGCGGATCCCTGGGCCACTAAGAACCGAGCGATGCATTTAAAATGCAAGAAACGAAAAACAAAAACCCAGCCGCGCTTCGGGGTGGGTGTCTGAGAGGGTAATAATACTTGTAGGGGTAAATAAGACGACAAGAAATAAAAAGAACGTGAAAGTGCGTATAGCCAGTGAAGCCAGAGAAATTAAAAGAATAAGGAAAATGTGACGGATTGGAAAATCCAAATGATCCGTCGTTTTGTCACAAGTAGTAGAGTACCTATCTTTAGCTTGTTGAATAGAATGCACCTCAATCTATCTGTGGACTGTACGGTGTCTGGAGATTACACTTGTTCAGTTCTGTTAAGTTGGTAAAATGCATCGTTCTCCTGGTGGCCTAAATAATATTCTTCCATCTTGTTTCTATATCTGCTTTTGAGAAAACCCTTGGCCTCTTCATAAGTTATAGTTAGTTTTAAATGGTAATGGGGGGAGAGCGAGCTAGCATCATATGACAATTTGCCTCCGGTCATTCAGTCTTTTCACATACCTAGGATGCATTGTAACACCAGACAGCGGGGCAGGCAAAGACATCAACATCAGAATGAATAAGGCAAGAACAGCCTTTTTTAGCCTAAACAACATCTGGAAGTCCTCTCAATACAGCACATGCACAAAATTAAGATTATATCAGAGCTGTGTGCTTTCTGTGCTTCTCTATGGTGCGGAATGCTGGAGAGTTACAGAGAAGGAAATGTCGAAATTGTCCTCTTTTCACACAACTTGCCTAAAAAAAATTCACCGAATCTTTTGGCCGAATACCATCACCAACCAAGATCTGCTTACTCGGAGCAAGCAAGAGGACATGCACACCATCATAGCTGGCAGACGTTGGAGCTGGGTTGGCCATGTCCTCAGAAGAGACCCCGATGCCATCACAAGAACAGCTATGCTTTGGACCCCTGAAGGAAAACGAAAGAGAGGCCGACCAAAAACAACCTGGCGGAGGACTGTGGAGGCTGAGATGCAAAGAATGAACCACAGTTGGGGCACTGTACGAAGGATGGCCGCCGACCGAGCAAAGTGGAATCAATTTGTTGCTGCCCTACAAGACGCCACTAGGCGTGATGGCCACTGACTGCTTTGACATTCGGCAGCTAAGGATCAAAGAAGAAGAACAACAACAACAGTACTGCTAGTATTACAATATCCCACCACGTTAGCAGAATGTATCTGAGGATAAGATTGTGCCATAGTCGTAAATGTGTAAGCAGTAGGATGATGTTGCCGTTCCCAAGCAGCAATATGTACCGGAGTACATACCTTTAACCCGTGAATCTGTCCGACGACAAGGTTGGCGATCGGATTCGGGAGCATGCATACGTGTATATACCCCGTAAAAAATGGAGTGGCAATGTGTACGATGGCAGTTGGAAAAGTCTCAACTGTGCCACCAAACGTCACGTATTTTACGACATTACCTGTAGCACAAATCAGGGGAACCAGTGACTGCCTGACCCCAACCGTCGTGCAGCCAGAATCCAAAAGAAATTTAACTGGTATATTTAACAAACCCCTTGTGTAGTGTAAGAGAACCTGTTCCATCATGAGCAGACAAGGCTGGAAGAGTCGAGAGAGGATGACCGCAACTCAAGGTAGTAACTGCTGCAGGCTGAAATAGAGTCGTGCACTCAGGGCACTGTAATGCACGATCAAAATCAAAAGAACAAGAGGTAGCATCATTAGTAACATTACTATTGTCACTCTGATTTAAAATAACCTGAGGCTCATGTTGAGCTGAGTTAGCGATGTCGAAGTGATCTATTATTATATGGAGGTCTACCGCTATATCGTGATCGATCATGATTATTTTCTCTAATGGGGACTTTGTTTAAATTAGAACCTAAATTGGAATGGCTACGAGATCTATTTTCCCCTTGATTAAAATGTCCATTAGATGAATTGTGTTGGCTTCTAGTAGAATTACCGTAAGGTTGCCATTTACTAGCGTTGTTATCACGTCTACCATTTCCTGAATTATTTTAACAAAAATGTTAGGAGCCGCGCTATCGTAGTGGTTACCACACCGCTCTAGCGACCGGGTGATCCAGGATCAAACCCGGGCGACGGCATTTGAGGATTTTTCGTTGACGGGGGATTTGGACTGGATTAACTCGAGACCTGGCGAAGACATTTGAAGGAATGTAGTCGACCAGGGATTGGCGGCTCCTGAGCCGACCCAGCTCTAATGGGTACCTCCGAAATCGGCGAGTATCTGCCTGAATGGCGAGGGACACCTGTCTCTGTACAAGAAAAAAAGGGATACTCACGTAAAATCAATGTCAGATTAGACATTAATAATAACCTGAGATTTCGCCTCGAGTATTAGCGGGGCGTACGAAAAAAAAATGTTGAGGCACATTGAATCGTCTCCAGTCCCTTGGAGCAGGAGAATTGCTACGGAATTGATTCCCTTGGTGAGATCTGAAATTCCGGTAATCTCCACTACCAAAGTTACGATCAGTGCTTTGTGACCTATGTCGTAAGTTATTATTGCAAGGCATAGCCGATGCCACTTGTAAAGCTTCCCTGACGTTAGAGTTGCTAATAACCATGTTTGGATGTGCGGAAAGGTATTGACGACCGATTTCCTCAGTAACAGTCAGGTTAGCAGGCCTTCGCTCATGCAGGAAGGAGAGAAATAATGGGTTGACATCACTTTATCCCGGAGCATTAAGTCCATAAGGGTTTCGTATGTATGCTCTATTTTTGACAGTTCAACCCAGCGAGAAAAAGTAAGACGTATATTTGCAATGAAATCAGAGAAGTCCTTTCCATTCTCTGGCAGTAAAGTTTTAAAACGGAGCCGATAACCATCTTCATCAAGTTGGTAATTTTTCAGTAAAATACTCCTGACAGTGTTGTTGTCATTTTTGTTAGATCCTTCCACCATACAAACTGCTGTCAAAGCTTATCCTGTGAGAAGTTCCATAAGTCGTGTACAATATTCTGATTTATCTATCTTATGAGACTTACAAGTGGCCTCGAATCTATTTAGATAGAATGCGATATCGACGGAAGTAGACCTAAATGGAGGCAACCTGATCTTGTAAGAACCAGAATGGTTCTTGTGTGTAGTTGCTTGAGTTTCAGGAGCATTTTGTGCACTATTTCCATTCATTAACTTGATCCTCTCAAGTTCTAAAGACAATAATTTCTGTTCGTGAAGTCTACGATTTTCGTTTTCAGTAGCTTCTAATTGCAGTTTCTGTGTTTCAGCGTCCATCTGACGTTTTCTTTCCTCCATCTTCTGTTTTTCAGATTCCATCTGATGTTTCTGTTTTTCTGATTCCATCTAAAGTTTCTTGTCTTCTGCGTCCATCTGACGTTTTCTGTCCTCCATCTGAAATTTCTGTAATTCATGTTCCTGGGCTTTCGCATATTTAGAGGTTGCGAATCGCAGTAACTCATCAGAGTCCATTCCAAGCGCCTTACCTTGCTTAATAAAATAGTCCAATGTAGACATCTTGTCGAATTATATGAGTTGCTAACTCACTTAGTCAAATATTTCTTTAAGAATTTAAAAGTATCACTTAAGTAATGTGTGACAGGTTCTAGTCCCTTGAACCTGTATTTAAATTCCTCTTAATTTCAGGAATGCTAATATTATCCTATAATTATTAATCAATCAATAAATAATTCATTAAAATATAATAGAGCATATAAGACAGGCAATATATGATGAAGACACTGAGAACAACTGATACGAAGACGAGATACCAAAGTACAAATGAAAACGTTCGCAGAATCAAAGAAGGAATAAAGTAGAAATAAAGAAAAAGTATTGCAAAAAGTGCAATGACATTGCGAAAACAAGAGAGACGAGACAAGCAACAGTACAGTATAAATAGAAAATGTGTATATAAATCAAGGATAGCAAGGTGGAGAATGACAGTTACAAACAAAGTCAATCACTAAACTAAGGCACAGAGAAAAAATATCACATTAACAACAATAAAAAACAGCACGTCGCGTCTAAACACTAAGGTGTCGCAGACAACCAAACACAGTGGACCGAAATCCTTCGGCAAATATAAGCCGGAATTTCCACTGCGGGAAATCTGCAAATGTCCCTAAAGAACGCCTAACGTGGGCCATGGTGTGAAGCTGGGATGTACCCCACGTAGGTATCCGCCCAACCTTCACGCGTGGCACATAGAACATAGAACATGTAGATTAAATGTGGACAAAAAAGAAAGGCTCTACCAAAAACATACAGCAGTGGTGACAAAGAGCACACAAATTAAGCCACTTATCTGATAAGAAAAAAAATCCCGATCTCCACTAGCCAAAAAATGTCGAAAGGCCTCGGGCGCTGTATGGTGAGCACAAAATGTGGAACCAGTCCAACGTTGACCCTGACAAGGTAAGTATGGCTGGATCACTTAGAGGTCAGTAAGGTCGACCGTTACACAGGAGACTGCAAGAAACCCTTGGCGATGGCATTTTCTTGAAACTTGACGCACGAATTAGGTTGACACCTCTTTAGTTGAACAGGTTTTCCCCACACTGGCGACAAACTGTTGCCTACTTTCTTTCATGGTTATTGGCCTGGCGGGCTTACTGTCTTTGGCCAACGTATCTTTGCATATAAAGTTGTGCGAATGTTTAGTAGGCCGGTATTGTGTTGGCACAACTCGACGGGAAAGTAGACGCTGGAGCTGGAATCGTAAAGTACAGTTTGCAAAGAGACATTATTTAATGGGTACAGACTTGAATATGTTGACGAAACGATACAGGCAATCATTATTTGAAATAAATGTTCATACCAACTTATAATTCATGACAGAAGAATGTACATTGTCACTAATGGTCAACATGGGCGTTGACTGACTTCACTAGCCATTACCATATGAAGGTTAACGGACGCTCTACGGCAACGAAGTTGAAGGATGCATGGGTTTACAAAAATAACCATGTTAAAAGCATTGAGCATCAATATATATTACATGACGATCCAATAACATCTCCTGGCGTTATATTGACGCACTAGCAACCGACTCCACTGGTCTGTTGAAGCTCTGCAATAAACGGTACTGTAGGAACATGTATCTGAGGCTTGATACTATAAGCCGATTATGGCTGAATATTAATAATATATTCTTCTTGTCACGTCGGGCACAAGGAAGGTAATATCATCTCACAGATGATTATTATTATAACATGGCCGTGTCCTTTCTATACTTGGGATAAGATCCCGGGCCAAATAAAACGTCTGTTCACTACAATGGATTTACATATCTGCCTCCAGTATGTTTGCTGGATAGCAACAAATCGCCGCGAAAAACCGCGCCATACCCGTTTAAGAATGGTGCACGGTCGTACGCAAATAATTAAACATACAATTAACTTAGATGCGCTTATATTTTCGTCTACAAAATACTAGACTCACATGTGAGGATCTCAAACATTTAACTCCCTTTCTATGAATATAAAAATAACTTAACAGTTTACATCGGCCACCCCCCTCCCGGAAACAAATTGAATAAAAACAGTGAGGTCAATCACGTTCCATCAAGCTAAACAACAGATGACTATTATTAAGATCATAGGTGTAGTTATAAAGAAAGTAATAATAGACGGACGTAAATGCGCAAAGACGATAAAAGACCAAAGTCAAACAAAAGTGGAAAGGTAAAGAGACATAGATCAACTATGTACTAAATACGTAATGATAAGTGAAAAGAACAAAGGAAATGACATGAAATGGAGAATGATTATAAATGGTGAAACAATTATAAGAAATCAACCAAAATGATAAAACATGTCAACATTGTAAAAAAAAAAATGAGATGTGTATCGTACGTGTATAAACGCAAGTGTGGAAAACGAAATGAAACTCAAATCAATTCACAAAATAAAACACGAGAAGAAAGCAACACAGACCAAAGGAGAATGATGAAAATAAACCCTAGGTAGAGTATTTAAACTAATAAGTACTAAGTATGGTACCATTAAATAACTACGGGCACAAAATATATATCAGGCGCTAATGATGCGCTATCACTCAAAAATGTACTGCAAATGCGCAGCGAAATTAATAGCCTAAGCAATGTAAACGTGTCATGTGAATGAATGAAAGAAAGAAAAATAATTGCATAGAAAACTCTGATAACTAAATAATTAAAAAGTGTCCTAATGTTCCATGTGAACAAAAAAGTCATTACTCGATCACTGGCGAGAAAGTATCATGGCGGATAGTTTGATACTCTTGGTATAGTGATGCGCTAATAAGTTAATCACTGCGAATAAGTCAGAAATGAGCTCAAAAAACACCCTAATGAAATATTATAATAGAGTCGTAAAAAACTGACATTATTAGAGTCAGTTAATAATGTGGAAACAAAAGTCGAATATGAAGACTTCGTATTCACAAGCGAGGTCATCAAAAGAAATGTAGTACTTTGTGACATGAAACTTATTCCGTGGTACCAAAAGTAATGTTGTAGATTAAAGGTGGTACAAGTGTCAATAAGTGTAGTGGTCCAGAGTCTCGGAAGATCCATGTAGACAACGGGATAATAGATTCAACTACTACGTTGTCGGAAACCCGGATGGCTTGGACTGTGAAATGAAATGGCTGCAAGGCAGTTGCATACCGTTATAATATAGAGTTTTTCAAGTCCTTACTCTCAAATGCACTAAGTGCACGCTGGTCAGACTCGACGACGAAGTGGGTGCCAAGTAAAAAACGTTTTAATTACAATATTGACCAGACCATGGCCAACAGCTCGCGGTCTACCACAGAGTGGCGTTGTTCAGCTGCAGTTAACTTCCGGGAGACGTAGAGTACTGGGTGGAGAGTTCCTTAATAATCATGCATCAGCGAAGCTCCAATTCCCATCGACGAGGCGTCACTGCGAATAATTAAACGAAATTTTTTTCAGGTGACCGAAAGATAGGAGTAGATGAAAATATTAACATAATCCTACCTAATGTGGCCTGGCAATCTTGTGACCACTGAACCATGTTAGGCGACCCTTTCTTTAACAAACGAGATAGGGCAGCAGTGATGGTAGCCACGTTAGAGATAAAACGATTAACGATATGGGACGACAGAATTGTCCGCGTAAGGTAACAGAGTGAGAAGTAACTCGCGCTGAGAACAAAGCGGTGCATAAAATACAGCTACAAAAAAATAGTTCGAAATAATCAGCTGAATGTGCGAAATTACGTACAGAGAAGTCATGAACATACAAACGATACCGAAGTCAAAAGGAAAATCGATAAGAGAGTAATGATGACTGACTTTTTGAGTCGTCGTGTATGACAAAGGAAACTCAGATGACAACGGCATATCTCTAAAAGGTTGAACTAATGTATTAGCCTGTGTACTGTTCAATGAAAGAAACATGTGATATGCAATAAAGACGCAAAAACAGACATGAATGAATTTGGACACGCGTCGAATTGGAAAAGTAAAGCAGTGAGCACGACAAAAAGTCATAGACCAAGAAGATACTGAGCTACCCGGCCCAATAAGAAAGGTAAATACACCCACAAGAAATATAAATGCACGAAGAACGAAGTCCGTACATTTAGCAAATAAACCAGCAGTCAATGCACAAGAGCAGTTGCAAACAACGTGACTGGATGTATATTCAGCCGTGGTAATAAAGTTGGCGTGTGCCTCAGACAAGACAGAGGGATCTTACTCCTTAATTGTACTCAAAGAAGGACTATAGTTTAAGCAACGACGAACTGAAGTATTTCGTCATGGGCTCACAGAAGCACCAATATTGGTACTATGAACAACAGTCTTACTAGTATTACAATATCCCACCACGTTAGCAGAATGTATCTGAGGATAAGATTGTGCCATAGTCGTAAATGTGTAAGAAGTAGGATGATGTTGCCGTTCCCAAGCAGCAATATGTACCGGAGTACATACCTTTAACCCGTGAATCTGTCTGACAACAAGGTCGGCGATCGGATTCTGGAGCATGCATACGTGTATATACCCTGTAAAAAATGGAGTCGCAATGTGGACGATGGCAGTTGGAAAAGTCTCAACTGTGCCACCAAACGTCACGTATTTTACGTTATTACCTGTAGCACAAGACGGGGGAACCAGTGACTGGCTAACCCCAACCGTCGTGAAGCCAGAATCCAAAAGAAATTTAACTGGTATATTTAACAAACCCCTTGTGTAGTGTAAGAGAACCTGTTCCATCATGAGCAGACAAGGCTGGAAAAGTCGAGAGAGGATGACCGCAACTCAATGTAGAACTGCCGCAGGCTGAAATAGAGTCGTGCACTCAGGGCACTGTGATGCACGATCAAAATCAAAAGAACAAAAAGTAGCAGCATTAGTAACATTATTATTGTCACTCTGATTTAAAATAACCTGAGGCTCATGTTGAGCTGAGTTAGCATGTCGAAGTGATCTATTATTATATGGAGGTCTACCTCTATATTGAGATCGATCATGATTATTTTCTCTAATGGGGCCTTTGTTTAGATTAGAACCCCAATTGGAATGGTTACGAGATCTATTTTTCCCTTGATTAAAATGTCTCTTAGATGAATTGTGTTGGCTTCTAGTAGAATTACCGTAAGGTTGCCAATTACTAGCGTGGTTATCACTTCTACCATTTCCTGAATTATTTTTACAAAAATGTTGAGGCACATTGAATCGTCTCCAGTCCCTTGGAGCAGGAGAATTGCTACGGAATTGATTCCCTTGGTGAGATCTGAAATTCCGGTAATCTCCCCTACCAAAGTTACGATCAGTGCTTTGTGGCCTATGTCGTAAGTCATGATTGTAAGGCATTGCTGATGCCACTGGTAAAGTTTCCCTGACGTTAGAGTTGCTAACAACCATGTTTGGATGTGCGGTAAGGTATTGACGACCGATTTCCTCAGTAACAGTCAGGTTAGAAGGCCTTCGCTCATGCAGGAAGGAGAGAAATAATGGGTTGACTGAAGACATCACTTTACCCGGAGCATTAAGTCCATAAGGGCTTTGTATGTGTGCTCTATTTTTGACAATTCAACCCATCGAGAAAAAGTAAGACGTATATTTGCAATGAAATCAGAGAAGTCCTTTCCATTCTCTGGCTGTAAGGTCTTAAAACGGAGCCGATAACCGTCTTCATCAAGTTGGTATTTTTTCAGTAAAATACTCCTGACAGTGTTGTTGTCATTTTTGTTAGGTCCTTCCACCATACAAACTGCTATCAAATCTTCTCCTGTGAGAAGTTCCATAAGTAGTGTACAATATTCTGATTTATCTATCTTATGAGACTCACATATGGCTTCGAATCTATTTAGATAAAATACGATATCGTCGGAAGTAGACCTAAATGGAGGCAACCTGATCTTGTAAGAAACAGAATGGATCTTGTGTGCAGTTGCTTGAGTTTCAGGAGGATTTTGTGCACTATTCCCATTCATTAACTTGATCCTCCTCAAGTTCTAAAGACAATAATTTCTGTTCGTGAAGTCTACTATTTTCGTTTTCAGTAGCTTCTAATTGCATTTTCTGTGTTTCAGCGTCCATCTGACGTTTTCTTTCCTCCATCTTCTGTTTTTCAGATTCCATCTGAAGTTTCTGTTTTTCAGATTCCATCTGAAGTTTCTTGTCTTCTGCGTCCATCTGACGTTTTCTGTCCTCCATCTGAAATTTCTGTAATTCATGTTCCTGGGCTTTCGCATATTCAGAGGTTGCGAATCGCCGTAACTCATCAGAGTCCATTCCAAGCGCCTTACCTTGCTTGATAAAATAGTCCAATGTAGACATCTTGTCGAATTATATGAGTTGCTAACTCACTTAGTAAAATATTTCTTTAAGAAATTAAAAGTATCACTTAAGTAATGTGTGACAGGTTTTAGTCCTCTTAATTTCAGGAATGCTAATATTACCCTATAATTATTAATCAATCAATAAATCATGCATTAAAAAAAATAATAGGGCATATAAGACAGGCAATATATGATGAAGACACTGAGAACAACTGATACGAAGACGAGATACCAAAGTACAAATGAAAACGTTCGCAGAATCAAAGAAGGAATAAAGTAGAAATAAAGAAAACGTATTGCAGAAAGTGCAATGACAATGCGAAAAAAAGAGACGAGACAAGCAACAGTACAGTGTATAAATAGAAAATGTGTATATAAATCAAGGATAGCAAGGTGGAGAATGACAGTTACAAACAAAGTCAATCACTAAACTAAGGCACAGAGAAAAAATATCACATTAACAACAATAAAAAACAGCACGTCGCGTCTAAACACTAAGGTGTCACAGACAACCAAACACAGTGGACCGAAATCCTTCGGCAAATATAAGCCGGAATTTCCACTGCGGGAAATCTGCAAATGTCCCTAAGGAACGCCTAACGTGGGCCCTGGTGTGAAGCTGGGATGTACCCCATGTAGGTCTCCTCCCAACCTTCCCGCATGGCCCATAGAACATAGAACAAGTAGATTAAATGTGGACATAAAAGAAAGGCTCGACCAAAAACATACAGAAGTGGTGACAAAGAGCATACACATTAAGCCACTTATCTGATAAGGAAAAAAATCCCGATCTCCACTAGCCAAAACATGTCAAAAGGCCTCGGGCGCTGTATGGTGAGCACAAAATGTGGAACCAGTCCAACGTTGACCCTGACAAGGTACGTATGGCTGGATCACTTAGAGGTCAGTAAGGTCGACCGTTACACAGGAGACTGCAAGAAACCCTTGGCGATGGCATTTTCTTGAAACTTGACGCACGAATTAAGTTGACACCTCTTCAGTTGAACAGGTTTTCCCCACACTGGCGACCAACTGTTGCCTACTTTCTTTCATGGTTATTGGCCTGGCGGGCTTACTGTCTGTGGCCGACGTAATATTGCATAGTATGTTTTGCGAATGTTTAGTGGGCCGGTATTTAGTTGGCATATAATACTATAACGGGTAAAGACTGTGCGACCAAATCGAAGAGAAAGTAGACGCTGGACTCGTAGGGTACAGTTTGTAACGAGACATCATTTAATGGGTACAGACTTGAATATGTTGACGAAACGATACAGGCAATCATTATTTGAAATAAATGTTCATACCAACTTATAATTCATGACAGGAGAATGTACATTGTCACTAATGGTCAACATGGGTGTTGACTGACTTCACTAGCCGTTACCATATGAAGGTTAACGGACGCTCTACGGCAACGAAGTTGAAGGATGCATGGGTTTACAAAAATAACCATGTTAAAAGCATTGAGCATCAAAATATATTACATGACGATCCAATAACATTTCTTGGCGTTATATTGACGCACTAGCAACCGACTCCACTGTCGGTTGAAGCTCTGCAATAAACGGTACTGGAGGAACATGTATCTGAGGCTTGATACAATAAGCCGATTATGGCTGAATATTAATAATATATTCTTCTTGGCACGTCGGGCACAAGGAAAGTAATATCATCTCACAGATGATTATTATTATAACATGGCCGTGTCCTCTCTAGACTTGGGATAAGATCCCGGGCCAAATAAAACGTCTGTTCACTACAATGGATTTACATATCTGCCTCCAGTATGTTTGCTGGATAGCAACAAATCGCCGCGACAAACCGCGCCATACCCGTTTAAGAATGGTGCACGGTCGTACTCAAATAATTAAACATACAATTAACTTAGATGCGCTCAAATGCGCGTCAACAAAATACTAGAGTCATATGTGATGATCTCAGACATTTAACTCCCTTTCTATGAATATAAAAATAAATTAACAGTCCCAATCTTGACATATGGATGCGAAACATGGGCGATGACTACAACCCACAAAAGCCAGATCCAAACCTCAGATATTAGGTATCTGAGAGACATCGTCCGCAACCAGACGATACATCAAGGTCTAAAAACCCAACCCATGCGGACCCAAGTAGACCGCCCCAATTAAGATGGTTTGGCCATGTCTGCAGAATGAGAGAAGATCGGCTACCACGACAAGCCAGGGATCCAGACCTCCAGGACGACCCAGAGTCCGCTGGGAGGACAACATTAGACAATCTGTGAAGGACCGAGGACTAGATTGAAACCAGGCCAGGAGAAAGACAGCTGATAGGAAAATCTGGCGCTCTCTCTTCCAAACCTCTACACCTCAAGGTAGAAGAGGAACGACTAAGTAAGCAAGTTTTTCTCAACGTTTCAGAGCAATACAGTAGAACTGTATCGTTATGGTACTGGGTCCAAAAGGGAATAACAACAGTGAAACCTACATTGGATTGTCGTAAAGCAACTAAGGAGGGTTGTCATCTTGTAGAAATGTTTAATCGTCATAAATGTCAACACACAACTTGTAGTTGAAGAATACATCACCTTTATTAACACGCACATATAAATAAGTGTTTTTACTGCCTATAGTTTGATAGAACATAATTATGGTAGTTATTACACATTAAGCGGTAATTAAACAACGCATAAAGATCATTTACGGTATATTTCCGTATTGAACATCAATTTGCATTGACCGTCACTGGGTCAAATGCAAATGACATCACCTTGAGCGGTAAGTTCTTTTTCTGAATGTCTACTTGAAACAAAGTGTGTATGCAGGTTATTGATAAATATTGCACTAAAAAAATGGGTGGATGAACATAAAACAAAAATCGAAAAAATGTAATTCGCTTTACTAGGACAAAAGACAAAGAAAATAGCTAACGTTGCGATCAAAAGTCTTCGTCACAGAAAGGAAAGAAGCTGAGAGCTAAGTAGAAACATGAGAAAATAAATAAAAATCTGTACCACCAGTAAAATTTCCTGAGGCCTATTTAATCCATTAGAGATCGCGCCATGAAAACCATAGTCATCCACCCTACACCACGCCTTACTGCAGTCCCCCTCACCTTTCTCAACCTACTACAACCAACTCTTGGTTCATTTTATTTTTTCAATTGTTTATTTGCATATTCCCTTCCGATTTTATATAACAATGAAAACAATGTAAAATTTAATGGAAGTAACCCTTAGCGCAAGACTTTTATACTAAGGGAAATAATGAACTGCGAAAACAGACTGTTGTGCGTTGTAAGTGGTGAGAATAATAAATTGTAATATGCTGTTAAATTTATGTATTTCCTTTTAAAAATGTAAATCACTGAGTTGTTGTTATAAATATAGGTTTAGTAGTGAGAATCTTTCATGTGAGTTTACACTTGTTGTTTCTTCTTCTTTATACACTCTCAGACGTCTACTTGAATGTTTTCAAACAAAGCAGTGGACAGCTTGAGGCTATTTGCATCTCTGTTGAGCTTTTCCACGAATGGTACTGGTGTCGGCCACATATGCTGGGCATCTTTGAAGCAGACGTTCAGCAGTCATTTTATCAGGGCCACAGTTACACTCATCAGTAGTTTCTATCTTTAGCTTGTTGAATAGATGGTATCACAATCTGTTGTGCCCAGTGCGGAGTACGAAGATTACCACTTGTACCCTTCTGTTGAGCTGGTAGTATGTACCATTTTGTTTGTGACCTGGATGCTCTACATTCCATATGTTTGTGTATCTGATTCTGATAAAACTGTTTGCTTCCTAGAAAGTTATACTTGCATTAGGCTGAGGTAGATTTCCACCTTCTTTTGCCAATCTGTCAGCTTCTTCATTGCCGGTGATGTTACAATGAGAAATGTTTAAAATTCCGCATATTGAATATTGAAATTAGCGTTTAAAATAATATAAAGAACATTAAGTGTTTAAAACGTACTAAGATATGTTTAGTGCTTTTAACTATAATAAGAAAAGTGGTTCCTACAACGTGTGTCCCCCATTTATTTGCTACATTCTTCATCCGCCTCCCCCCCTCCCCCCCCCCCCCCCCCCCCCCCCCCCCCCCCCCCCCCCCCCCCCCCCCCCAAAAAAAAAAAATCAAAAATTCAACTCTACAAATGATAGGACTGTTATAATTGACTTACTCCCCTAGTATACCATAAAAGAACGCAGGCAAGCAAAGATACATAGAAAAAAGGGTAGACATATCAATTTTATCAACAAGTGTAGAAATTATAGGCATAAATAAATTAGTAACAAACTTTCAGAAAATTAGCAAATGAACCAGAACAGCCAAATAATTTATTGTTGTTTTTTTAAGCGTGTGATAACCCATGTGTTCGGGAAAATATTAACACGCATTAATAACAATAATGATAACAATAAAGAAGATAACTGTATAACAACAAAGATAATAACGAAGACACAAAAAGTCAAATTACAAACGCCCAGCACGATCGTATAGAAATTATAAGATTATTATTTACCTGGGCAAAGATTTGACAGGGTTGTGTGACACGCCCTGTGCGCTAAAGTTAAGTTCCTTATTCTCTGGACAGTTTCCACCATGGACATATTCATACAAAAGCCACTTCCAGTCTCTTGCCAGAACAAACACAAAAGCTCCACTAGAACCAGGACAAGTCGGTGTAGTATATGTGTACTTTGTCCAATAGCTTGGCAACCAATCTTTACGGGTTTATTGACCTACACTGATGTGGTGAAGTGGGATGTTATAAATATTTATAGGGGACTTAGTGTACTGACTGAGATCAGCTGTGAAGGTATCTATATCTATTAAGAGTAGTGTATTATAGATAACCTTACTTGCTACCACATATCTCTATATCTCAGTCAGAATTATTCTGGAATAGTGTGATGACTACGTTATGTGTCTAGGGTATGTGTATGATGAAGTGTAAGTCACAACAACAGACAGATAAACAATTTAATTTAATCCACTACTCTTAACAACACTGTGACACTCACATACATATAACACTCTATGAGAATATCTTAAAGAAGTCACTCGTAACTTTTCAAATAACAATATGTATTCATTACTGGCATGAATGAATATGTGTCCTGATTCAACTACAAGGGAACCAGGAATCACAATCAATTTAAATTACAAGTTATGTACAGAATGTATTTAATATGAATATTGTAGTGACATATATTATTACAAATGTTCTATGTGTGTCAGTTGTGTAGTAGTAAAATGAGGTAATACTGGTTTTGTTTTGTTCAAGCTCTGTTGGTATTTGTCATCATGACTTCAATAGTTTGTCTTTAGGGACTAGTATTGGAGATGTTCACAGTTCCTGATTTTAAGACAAGTAAATTCCCCTCTTAATGTTAATTTTACAAAGTCAGTTCAAGATGAGGGGACATAATGTTGAGCTCAGCTGGCCAAGTTAGCTTATCTGGCGTGATGGCGGCAGGAAAGGACTCCTCTGCTCGAATTCTCCTCTGGGCTCTGGAGACACCTCACTGATAGCTAAAAGGACCAAGGAGTATGCTGTCCGACACTGGATTCAGCAAAGCTCTGACTAGGTGCTGCTCAGTACCATCAAGACCACTGTCCCTGAAATCAAGAAGGATGTACCTTCTACTTCATAACTAACTTAAACTCTCTTGTTACACTGATCACAACACAGCACAAACATTGAGTTCAGAGCATTAGGCCAACTGTCAGCTTCATTTGAAATACTTTATTCCAGTATTACCCTTCTTAATGGTTACTACGCCTCTGCAATTCCAGCATTATTTCTTTCTATTCAATCATCCAGGTGTCAGTGTACTGTTTGGCCATTCCATGCCGTTTTACTTCTCTCCGACACCCTCTGTTCAGGCTGGAGCATTACAGGCTTTACCTCACGTTGGCCACTGAACTACACATATATATACAGGCATAAATCAACAATTCACATTCAATTTTCATTAAAAGATATTGAATGGTTCAAGCTTACCACAATTCATACGAATAAACACAGATACGTTGATTAGCAATGAATTCTGGCACAAACTGGCACAAATTCCCATCTGCTTATCTTCCAGGCTTTTATTTAGCCAAATATAAGCTGGCTTCAACGCACTGATGCTTTATCAATCTTATTTAAACAAGTGGTTTCGAACTAACGCTCCCAAGTGTGTATATCAGCGAGTCTGACCAATGAGCCCCGTTTCGACAAGTGTTTGAAAAAATGTTACCTTTCCCCGTTTCCCCTAACAACCAAGATAGTATTTATAGCCCGACCAATCGTGGTTAGGCTTTCATTTGTTGCGCTCCAATCAATTTGGAGTTTACATGGTAGGCTATTTCTGTAACGTAAATTTTTTTCAAACACGTTATAAAAAAAATCTTATGAGCAGAAATGATTTTAGGCTGTCAGGCACCCCCAATATTTTATTTTGGGTATAATTTATTAATTCCTGGACTATTTGCGTAACGTTTTACATATTATTTGTCAGCAAGCCCTAAGGAACCCAAAAATACAAATTTAAAGGAGCTACGTGGCTGCATTCAAAATATGCAATTTCTTCTACCTCCTGTTTCGAAGATGTGCTGTCTGGGTACTGTTATGTTTTCAACCGTAAACCCATCTAATGTTATCTTTTCTAATAAGAGTTTTTTTTTATTTATAAACCTAACTCTGGGAAAGGGTAGTGTATTTTATCACTGTCCGTCTGAAAAAAAGTTAGTGCTTGTAGTCTTACACGCGTGATGGCAGCATTTGTGTATCGCGCGAAGCGTGTTGCATGCGTTCCTGATTTTCAGCCCTCCCCTCTCTCTTTATCCTTTTGTCCATCTGTTCGTTCGTTTTGGTAACGCAGTATAATTAATGTTAGGATTAATTTAGGTCATTACGCAGTACGTCTCAATGTTTTTCTTAGAAATGCAGCACACGTTTCATTGAAGAAGGCGGGTAATAATACAGTAAGCTTTTATATCAACGTGAAAGCGTTACAATTTGCAGACGAAGCAGAAAACAAGGGGGATTTCGAGTACATTCTTTGTGACAGCACTGTTATTTTTCCATTGCTCTTTTCTTTATTAATTTTATTTGTTAGGCTTTATATTTACCTAATAATTTATATATGTGGATTAGAATATTTCACGACACCTCCCCTCTTAAAACAGACATTATATGTCAGTCCTTTATTCTATATACACATAGAGAAATTTATTATTATTTCTGGGGTTTACGGTGATTCTCATCACACGGATGGCGGCTTAAAAAATCCGCTCCCAAATTGGTTTTTCCAGATATATACTCAATGCTAAAATTATATGGAGCCAGAAGTAAAGACCATCGGAGTAACCTAGAGTTCTCATGCTTAGCCTGTGCTAGAAACGATAAAGGTTTGTGATCTGTTTGCAACTTAAATGCCTTCCCATATAGATAAATATTGAATTTCTTTATTGCCCATATTACTGCAAGACATTCTTTTTCGCTAGTTGAGTAGTTGATTTCAGCTTTATTCAACTTTCTGCTAGCATATGCCACTGGGCTTAATTCCCCATCCAATGCATCTGATTTCTGTAGTAGAGTTGCACCTAACCCAATATTACTTGCATCCGTCCTTACTATGAATTCTTGACTTAAGTCAGGTAATTTCAAAATGGTTTACTTGTGAGCTTTTCCTTCAATTCTTGGTAAGTCATTTCACATTGTGGTGTCCATGTAATGCGATCTGGAAGTCCTTTACGTGTCAATTCCGTTAAAGGTGCACATATGGAATTAAAGTTCTTGATATACTTCTGGTAGAAACCACATAATGAGACAAAGGATCTCACGTCCTTCTTGGTTTGTGGTCTCGGGGCTTTCTGTAGTTTTTCTAAATTCTTTGGGTCAGGGGTCATATTTCCCTGATAAACTGTGTGTCCCAAAAATTCCAATTCTTTACATCCAACGCAACATTTGGTTGGACGGGCTGTTAAATTTGCCTCCCTAAGTCGATCAAACAGCATGTTCAGAGAGTCAATGTGTTCCTCAAATGTTTCTGTTGCTATAAGGATATCATCCATAAAATTTGTTATACAGGGATTATTCAGAGGATCCAATAATTTTCTCATCATTCTAGAGAAGACACTAGGCGCATTCTTCAATCCAAATGGCAATCTATTAAACTCATAGTGTCCTTCTGAGGTACTAAAAGCTAAGTATGGTCTAACCTCAGGCTTTACTGGAATCTGATAGTATCCTTTACTCAGATCCACTTTTGAGAAATATTTAGCTTTATTTAGTCTGGCAAACAGCTGATTTGTATCCGGCAATGGATCCACCTGTCCTTCTGTAATAGCATTCAGTCTCCTGTAATCTATACAGAGTCTATGTTCTCCAGAGGGCTTCCTTAAGAGTACAACACCGGAACTATACGAAGACTCACTGTGCGAAATAATTCCTTCCTTCAACAGATAGTCTATCTCTTCCTTCAAAGCTTTCTCCTTAGCAAACGGAATCGAATATGGTTTCATACAGACAGGTGTGGGGTCTATCAGTTTCATATCATATTCCAATAGGTTTGTATGCCCTGGTCGGTCTGTTAACACCTCTGCATGATTATTTAGAACCTGTTGCACTCTCTCTTTCTGAGTTTTCGTTAAATGTGTACTGATTTTCACCTAGCTGCTGTCTCACAGGGGTGTAATGGATATTCAAATGATGAAAGTGGTTCCTTTTTCATCTCCATGGCGATGGACAAGGTCAACAAGTGTGTCTCTTCCTGATGTTCTCTTTCCAAATATTTCTTTAGGAGATTCACATGATAGATTTTTTCTTTCCCCTTCTTATCTATCTTATAATTTGTTCTAGACACCTTCTCTAAAACTGTATATGGACCCTGCCATCCAATTTGTAACTTATTCTGACTCCCAGGCAAAAGAAGCAGTACTTTCTCTCCCACAGCCAAATTTCTGTCTTTCGCCTTCCTGTTATAATAGGCAGCATGTTTCTTCCTGGCTTGTTTCAAATTTTCATTGGCAAGTTTCCAGCCAGTTTTCAACCGAGTGGTCAGCTCATTCACATATTGGTATGAAGATGTAATGTTTTCCTCTGCCTTTTCATCAGTCCACGTTCTTAACAAAGCTACATATGGACCTTTAATTGTGTGGACCTATTTGTCCATGCACCGGTATGGTCTCTTCCACTCGAAGCTTTATAGTGATGATTTTTCCTCCCAGAGTTATCATTCACAAAACGACCGCTACCAATTTTTCTTTTGGGGCTGTCTCCCCACTTAAAATTCTTGATGAGAGATTTCCTCTCTACATCGTCTTCCTCCAGTTTGTTTAAGTCCGATTGAGGGATTGTCGGCTTATCCTGGGGTAAGACATCTTTTTGCACTCTCCGCATAGTGGCCATTGTAAAACAGTTAAGTGAAGCTTGTCCGTGAAAAGGGGCTTCCCATTTCATTTGGTCCACTTTATCAAATTTATTTTTCCTTTTATTGTCAGGCCTGATTTTGCCCCATGGCGTGTCCAGGTCCTGATCCATGTTCCCACTTGTGGGTGTTCCCTCATGTGCTATGCTACACCTTTCTACAAAATTCTCAATGTCCCATCTTGCTTTGGGCCAATAATAATTGTGAGCCACCTTTTGAATGATGGTACCTATCTTCTCATGGTCCCCATCTGGTTTCACATGTAGGCTCCTTATTAATTCTGTCCTGTATCTTTTTGGAAGAACCAGCTGTCCGTGACCATGGGATCTAGCTCCAGTCTTCCTATACATCAACTTGTTTTTCATGTAGAAATCTCCCTTGCCTGGAGTTGTATGACAAGTTGACAATTTTCTGAAACATGGCTTGAGTGTTTTATCCCCAGCCTGTGCCTTCCTCATCTCTTCTGGAGTGGTATCTAACATAATATCCTCCTCCTGTCTTGAGGTCGACCTGACCTGAAGGGTTGCCATATACACAGGTTTCCTTCTGCAACGGTCAGTGTCATGATTGTCCATCTGACAATTCTTACACCACCTTTTTCCTTGGTTGAAAGATTTTCTTTCATTATATTTCCTTTCATCGAATTGTGGGAATTTATTTTTATTTTCATACCGTGGCCTATCAAATTGGTGCTTACCTTTATTTTGATCCTTAGGATCAAATTTATTAAAGTTCTGTGGTGCCCTAAAGTTATCCACCTGTTTCTTTTTATTACCTGTTACCTCTGCTTGAGCTGCTTGATACCTTTCAGCAACATTTAGCAACTCACCCAGCCTCTCTGCACCTTGTTCCATGAGAAACTTTCTCAGGTCTGGAGCCATGGACTCTCTTAGTTGCTCTATAAGGACCATTTCCTTAAGATCTTGGGTTTTCCCCAGAGAAGTCCATTTCTCCAAGTATGTCTCTATTCGTGCAGAGAACTAGTGATAGGTTTCACCTGACAGTAGTTTAGCATTCCTAAATTTTTTCCTGTAAAACTCTGCATTCTTTTCATACCTTAACAAAAGAGCCTGCTTTAGCATGTCATAATTTTCCTGATCACCTCTGCTCATTTTTGCAAAAACTTCATAAGCTGCCCCACGAAGTCCCTGAGATAACTTTAAGCTCCACCTTTCTCTCTCTAACCCATACGTGGTAGCTAATAGTTCATACCTATTTAGGTAGCTCTCAATATCATCGTCTTTCTCAACAAAATGATCTAAATGAAAATTCATAGCTGAGGTTGAGGCTCCCTGAGTAACCGTAGCATCAGAGGCAAAGGGACTGGCACCATTTTCAGGAGCATGGCCTTGAAACTCAAACTCCCTTAGTCGTAACTCATGTTCCCTTTGTAATCTTTTATCTTCTGCTTCCCTTTCTGCAGCTAATCTCCTCTCTTCCCTTTCTGCAGCTAATCGTTTGTCTTCTCTTTCTGCCTCCAATTTCTTAGCCTCAGCCTCAATCTGCAACCTCTTAATTTCCTTGTCAGCCTCTAACTTTCTTTCGGCTTCAAACCTTCTTTCTTCGCGTTCAATAAATTTGTCACATTCCGTCGTGACATAGGCAATCATAACTTGCCCATCTAATCCTAACTCTTTTGCAGTCTGAACCGCAGCAGATCGAAATTTGGCCAGGTCCGCCATTGTCTATTATGTAAGTTTATACAATGTCTAACCAACAATTCAATCTCTAATGGACAACACAGGCACCGTGAGCTCAACCTTATTTAATTCCACCCAAGGATACTTTTTAATTCTTATATTCCCTGAAGTGAATTACCCCCAATATTGTTAATAGGTAAAGATTCAAAATCCCGGGAGCGAGCCCCCAATATATGTGGTGAAGTGGGATGTTATAAATATTTATAGGGGACTTAGTGTACTGACTGAGATCAGCTGTGAAGGTATCTATATCTATTAAGAGTAGTGTATTATAGATAACCTTACTTGCTACCACATATCTCTATATCTCAGTCAGAATTATTCTGGAATCGTGTGATGACTACGTTATGTGTCTAGGGTATGTGTATGATGAAGTGTAAGTCACAACAACAGACAGATAAACAATTTAATTTAATCCACTACTCTTAACAACACTGTGACACTCACATACATATAACACTCTATGAGAATATCTTAAAGAAGTCACTCGTAACTTTTCAAATAACAATATGTATTCATTACTGGCATGAATGAATATGTGTCCTGATTCAACTACAAGGGAACCAGGAATCACAATCAATTTAAATTACAAGTTATGTACAGAATGTATTTAATATGAATATTGTAGTGACATATATTATTACAAATGTTCTATGTGTGTCAGTTGTGTAGTAGTAAAATGAGGTAATACTGGTTTTGTTTTGTTCAAGCTCTGTTGGTATTTGTCATCATGACTTCAATAGTTTGTCTTTAGGGACTAGTATTGGAGATGTTCACAGTTCCTGATTTTAAGACAAGTAAATTCCCCTCTTAATGTTAATTTTACAAAGTCAGTTCAAGATGAGGGGACATAATGTTGAGCTCAGCTGGCCAAGTTAGCTTATCTGGCGTGATGGCGGCAGGAAAGGACTCCTCTGCTCGAATTCTCCTCTGGGCTCTGGAGACACCTCACTGATAGCTAAAAGGACCAAGGAGTATGCTGTCCGACACTGGATTCAGCAAAGCTCTGACTAGGTGCTGCTCAGTACCATCAAGACCACTGTCCCTGAAATCAAGAAGGATGTACCTTCTACTTCATAACTAACTTAAACTCTCTTGTTACACTGATCACAACACAGCACAAACATTGAGTTCAGAGCATTAGGCCAACTGTCAGCTTCATTTGAAATACTTTATTCCAGTATTACCCTTCTTAATGGTTACTACGCCTCTGCAATTCCAGCATTATTTCTTTCTATTCAATCATCCAGGTGTCAGTGTACTGTTTGGCCATTCCATGCCGTTTTACTTCTCTCCGACACCCTCTGTTCAGGCTGGAGCATTACAGGCTTTACCTCACGTTGGCCACTGAACTACACATATATATACAGGCATAAATCAACAATTCACATTCAATTTTCATTAAAAGATATTGAATGGTTCAAGCTTACCACAATTCATACGAATAAACACAGATACGTTGATTAGCAATGAATTCTGGCACAAACTGGCACAAATTCCCATCTGCTTATCTTCCAGGCTTTTATTTAGCCAAATATAAGCTGGCTTCAACGCACTGATGCTTTATCAATCTTATTTAAACAAGTGGTTTCGAACTAACGCTCCCAAGTGTGTATATCAGCGAGTCTGACCAATGAGCCCCGTTTCGACAAGTGTTTGAAAAAATGTTACCTTTCCCCGTTTCCCCTAACAACCAAGATAGTATTTATAGCCCGACCAATCGTGGTTAGGCTTTCATTTGTTGCGCTCCAATCAATTTGGAGTTTACATGGTAGGCTATTTCTGTAACGTAAATTTTTTTCAAACACGTTAAAAAAAATCTTATGAGCAGAAATGATTTTAGGCTGTCAGGCACCCCCAATATTTTATTTTGGGTATAATTTATTAATTCCTGGACTATTTGCGTAACGTTTTACATATTATTTGTCAGCAAGCCCTAAGGAACCCAAAAATACAAATTTAAAGGAGCTACGTGGCTGCATTCAAATATGCAATTTCTTCTACCTCCTGTTTCGAAGATGTGCTGTCTGGGTACTGTTATGTTTTCAACCGTAAACCCATCTAATGTTATCTTTTCTAATAAGAGTTTTTTTTTATTTATAAACCTAACTCTGGGAAAGGGTAGTGTATTTTATCACTGTCCGTCTGAAAAAAAGTTAGTGCTTGTAGTCTTACACGCGTGATGGCAGCATTTGTGTATCGCGCGAAGCGTGTTGCATGCGTTCCTGATTTTCAGCCCTCCCCTCTCTCTTTATCCTTTTGTCCATCTGTTCGTTCGTTTTGGTAACGCAGTATAATTAATGTTAGGATTAATTTAGGTCATTACGCAGTACGTCTCAATGTTTTTCTTAGAAATGCAGCACACGTTTCATTGAAGAAGGCGGGTAATAATACAGTAAGCTTTTATATCAACGTGAAAGCGTTACAATTTGCAGACGAAGCAGAAAACAAGGGGGATTTCGAGTACATTCTTTGTGACAGCACTGTTATTTTTCCATTGCTCTTTTCTTTATTAATTTTATTTGTTAGGCTTTATATTTACCTAATAATTTATATATGTGGATTAGAATATTTCACGACAACTGACCTGTTTACTACACCCATGAGGGTGAGACACTATAATGGTCAGTGTATGCTCAGTACCGTCAGCTACACACTCTGCAGAAGGTGGTGTCCACTCTTTGCGAGACAAGATAGTGCGGTACTTGGATACTAGTTTCGTATGCAGATCTTCCCAAAGATTTACTTGCTTGTTCAGATTGTGTGCCAGATCCATATCATGAGTCACGTGTGTCAACATACAACAGTCTCTCTTGTCATTAGATCTGACAATTTCCATTCCACTCAAGGTGACGACACCTTGACAATTAACAGGACTGCCACCTCTATCAAAGAAGAGATCACATGTGGTTTGTGCACCTTCACTGCCGTCATAGACAACATGGGCTGCTGTGTGAATGACAATATGAGCAAACATTGTTTTGGGTGTAGGAGAGCTTTGGCATTCCTTACACTTACAGTCTATACCTTCAGCTTTCTCTACACGGGCCACTAACCCACTTCCCACTCTCATAGCATCTCTGTCCCTGTCACTGAACTGTGGGTAAGGAGCGCCAGTGCCAGGAAAGGTCTCAGGTCTCCATTTACTGACATATTTAGCTGACACACGAACTGTTAGGTTTGAAACCACTCGGACATAGTCCACAAGATCATTGTCTTTGTAACCATCAGGCAGATGGTCCACATTAAACTGATCAACGGGTATAAAATTCTGGTGACCTGGATTCTTCTCACAACTATTCAGATGCTTGTGAAGATCTGTCTCTCCTCTGTAACTGATCTCAATTTCCCATGGCCCTGGTTGTTGTATAAAGTTATTAAAATTACCACCATCATCAAGATACATAAATCATCATCATTATAATTATCAGCACATTTTGCATTATCATCATCTGTTTCATTTTGCCTCTTATGGAGAAAGGACACACTACTGCAGCTCGTCTTCTTGCATGAACTCTTCACCATCATGTGATTTGCAGCGGTGATACTGCAGCAATTACTTTTTACATCATGATGTTACCAGCATCAAGCGCAACCTCATACGAGCAGATGTTTTTTTTAAATAAAATTTTCCTTCGTTTTGGCGAGTTGCGTCCTGTTCAACCTAGTCGGTTATATTAGAACGCATGTCCAAATATAAAAGTTCTTACGCAGTGGATGCAAATTATCATACGAGCAGTAGACATGTTCTATTGGATTACACAACTGTTGCATTGTAAAATTGTAGCATTGTAAAATTGTAGCGTTGTATAATTATAGCATTGTATAATTTCAGCATTCTAATCACTAATAATTGTCTGCCTTAGACACTGTCTTTGTGTTGTTATACATTACGTTCTGGTCTTTTCTCTTAGACTCATGTTTCTCTTTCTCAATCTTTTTGTCCAAAATAAAAATATTCCTTCGTTTCTTTTTATATCTTTCTACTGCATTATCTCCTTTATCTTCTTTAAGCATTAATTTGTACAGATGAATTGTTTTCTTCCGAGGGTTTCTCTCAGTTCTCATATTTTCATTGTCTACTCATTCTTATCTTTCTGTTATATTTGTCTTTCTTCATTCTTCCATTTTTGTTTACTGCCATTATCTGTTCTGTTGTATTTTAATTTCTTCTGTATCCCTTTCACCGAGTTCTTCTTGCTATGTTCCTTTCATCCGAGAATCTGCAACTCTATGATTCATCTGGCTATCTCAGTCTTATGATATTATCTTTTCCTATCAAGTCTCTTATTTTCAACATCTTATCGCTGTCTCGGTTAGACTAGTATGATTAATATTTAAACATATTTATAATTATAACTTAATATTTCTTCAAAAACACGCATAAGCTTCGTAATCAGGGGAATTTAAATACTAGTAAGCAGTATGTGCACCAGACGTGTTTATAAAACTACACTATAATGAAAATACCATTAGCGATGAATTTTGCAGTGTACAAAAGTTACCATTTACTCATATTGAAATTTCCATTTCCAGCTTAGAAGGACACTTTTTTTTCAATTAGACTTTCAATTTCTATAAGTATTAACAAGTGTATATATATATATACATATATATATATATATATATATATATATATATATATATATATATATATATATATATATATATATATATATATATATATATATATATATATATATATATATATATATATATATATATATATATATATTATATATATATATATACTGTCCAAAAAACAGAAACGCAACATTATTGCAGTGGTAATGGACACCAAATTTCAAACTTGTACCAAAATTTTATTTTACGGAATTAATGTTTCAATCTTGGCATGAAGAAATTTTCAGACTTTAGCAATGAAATGATGTTCATTAAATTTGGTTTGGACTTTTATTCTTTGCGACTGAGGCCTCCCTTCCAGTAAGGTGTATGGCCTCCTCTGGCCTCTATAAGAGAACGACATCTCCTTGACATGAATCCGATTAGCCGTTCGATCTGTTGTTGTGGGATGGCTGCCCACTCTTCCCGCAGTGCAAGAGACAACTTTCGGAGATTGGCTGGAGCCACGTCTCGCTGGCGGAGTCGTCTGTCGAGTTCATCCCATAAGTGTTCTATGGGGTTCATGTCTGATGACATGGCTGACCACGGAATGGTCTGGACGTTGTTGTCAGCGAGGAACTGGGTGGTGAGTTGTGTCACATGAGGTCGAGCGTTATCCTGCTGAAAAATCGACCCTCGTGCAGCCAGAAGTGGAAGGACGTGAGGACGAAGAATTTCAGCGACGTATCGTTGGGCATTCAGGCGTCCTTCAATTTGCACCAGGTCACTTCTTCCCATGAAGTTGATCGACCCCCACATTAGTACACCTCCACCACCATGTGGAGGAGCCTCATCAACGCTGTTCTGGGCGTAGCGCTCATGGACTCTGCGGTAAACTCTTCTCCGTCTATCGTGTCGCTGGAGCACAGAAAATGATTCATCACTAAACCAAACCCGTTTCCAGTCATTCCCAACGGTCCATTGACGATGCTGGTTTGCCCACTGCAGTCAGTTCTGGCGATGCCGGTCCGTAAGAACAGGACCTCTGTAGGGTCTTCTAGCCCGAAGACCAGAGTCGTGCAGCCGGTTCCTGACCGTTTGATCTGAAATTCGACGAGCTGCTGACATTGACTGGACTGTGGAGGACACAGATGCAAGTCGATGCCTGAGGTGACGCAGCCGTATGAAGTGGTCTTCGGCAGGAGTTGTGACTCTGGGTCTTCCACTGCGCGGCCGGTCCGCCACTGAGCCAGTTTCTTGAAATGGCCTCTAAAGGCGACTAATGGTGCTTCTAACCACATTAAATTGTCTGGCCACTACACTTTGTGACTGTCCAGTCTGTAAGCGTCCAATGATGATGAGTCGTTGTTCTGTAGTGAGATGAGCCATATTTGCGCATTGAATTTTCAACTAAATTTATTCGAGGAGCGTCAATCTTTTATAGGCATTCAATAATATGGTCAGAGAGTTTTGTATTCAGTAAGTTTCACGGGATTCTCATCAACCTGTCACAAGTTATTGTTAAAAATGTTGTTTTGACCTTGACCTCTTTCATGACCTCACGAATCATGAGGTGAGTACAATTCAGGTAACCACGAGAAGTTAATGACCAGGTGGACACAGTCGATAGGTTGACTGATGTCCAATCAGCGAATATCTTTTATAAAAGTAACACCAAACAAGTTGCGTTTCTTTTTTTTTTTTGAACAGTATATAAATAAATAAATAAATATATATGGGAGCCGCGCTGGTGTAATGGCTACGACGTTGTACTGGCGACCAGGTGTTCATGGTTCAAACCCGGCCGTCGGCGTTTGAAGAAATGTTTACGACCGGAAATTTGACTGAATAACCTGAACGGCTCCTGCACATAAATCCCGTGTGGATGGGAAGGAGCGAAGCTCCTGACCGGGTTGGAAGAAAAGTCCACTGACCCCCCCAGCCTCGCAATGACATGTCATTGGGCCGAAAGAGCTGGAAAGCTCGAGTGCCGCTGGTTATAGAAAAAAAATATATATATATATATATATATATATATATATATATATATATATATATATATATATATATATATATATATATATATATAATCTTCTTCTTCTTTGATCCTTAGCCATATATATATTGTGACGATACGTTTGTGCGTGTATTTTTATGACACTTTTTTCTCACGCTCTTTGACATTTGGCATATTTTATGCCCCTACATTCTTGCCTAGTCACTCCCATACATATTTACGTTTCACCGTGTGAATTGTAGTATGACAAGGCTAATTAGACAGGCCAGCGGATAATAATTTTATCACTTAAGACGTCTCGCCGCCTTTGATAAAAGACGGTCACAGGAAATCGTTGTTGACACAAGGTACTCTCGCACGATCGACGGACAGAAATCCAGACTGTCTGCTTTAGAAATCCGTCTGGGAGATGTACACAGGTGATAATGAGGTAATACTTCCGCTGGACCTTCTCTGTATCAATAATACAGATAAGCCGTCTGGAGAGATTATGTTGGGAAAGGTATTAGATAGGAAATAAGCTCACCGATGTGTTTGTGGGTTTGCACAAGTGCATCGAAAGTATTACTGCCATATTTGAAAGAGGTCACGATTTAAATTTTTTAAATTTATATTTTAAAACACGGGGGGATAGAAATGATTTAACACCCCGATCCATACAGTTCTAAAGAGACAGGATTGGTCTAAATCGAGAGTCTGAAATAAACTAGCTCTTATTGGAAAGCTGGTCGGAAATACCAATGAGAATGAGAATATAACCTAGCAAAATCGGAGACACAAATCAGACTGCATTTTCAACAACGTCAAGTAACAACTCCCAGTAGCCAGAGAGAAGGACCGGATAAAGAATTCCATAATTAAAAGTGACAGATCGAAGTATTTGGGCGTCTTTATAACTTTAAAGAGAAGCCGCAATTTTAAATACGTACTTACTTAGTCGTTCCCATTCTACCGTGAGGTGAAGAGGTTTGGAAGAGAGAGCGCCAGATTATCCTATCGGCTGTCTTCCTCCTGCCTGGTTCCATTCTAGTCCTCGGTCCTTCAAAGATTATCTAATGTTGTCCTCCCAGCGGACTCTGGGTCGTCCTGGGGGTCTGGATCCCTGGCTCTTTGTTTCCCATGCTTGTTGTGGCAGCCGATACACTTTTAAATACAAAGACTGGAAACTTAAGAAATCCGAATCACAAGTCATAAGAGGGATTCTGATAATACCCCAGACCGCGTGTTCGAAGCATCTAATCAAAGTTGCTATGTCCATTCATCTGTGCCAGGCGATTGTGTTCCCAAGTAATTTGGGGTGAGTGTAAAAATTTATGTTACCATGTGAATTTGATATGTCTGTACTTGCTAGTGGTTATACAAGTCATAGGAGGCTGGCAACCTCAACTTATGAAAATTGAATGTTCAAAAACCACTATAGCAAGCACTGCTGTTTGCTTTATGCCAGTTCGCTCAGGAAAGCGAAAACAGAAGCGATACCAGACTCCGAAGGGAGCAGTTATGAGTGATGATTACATCCGAAGTACATAATGTGTATAAGTATCATTTTGTGAGATATATGTACCTTGTTAATTGTAGTTCAGTCAATAAATCACAGCACTCGTGCTGTCCAAGCACACATTTTTCCATTAAAATACCCAGAAGAATATTGGTGATTTCTAATCAGCTTCCCTGACTTACACTGTGTATACTAAAAGAATCTAATTATTCAGAGATGCCAACATTGGTGGGTGGACAGCGATACAATGCGCTAGTTAATCTTCATACCACAAATGTACTTAGCAGAGGCATTTTTTTATTCTACTTTTCCTAAAGTTCGTGGTTCGAAGCTACAAGACGGTTCTTAGTACCAGACCAGTTTGAAGTAAGATTCTTCGCCACTATCTTGTGATTCAAGAGCTGGGTTCCACACCAGCTATCTACAGTGGACACTTTGTGAAGACACCCACCTTGACATTAGGAGTGAAGTTCATCTAGACGCCTCTATAGAAGAGTCATCATCACAAAAGACCTGACAACCAACCGTTGCAGTACTCCGCAAGTTAGGTTTTGTGTTAACAGGCAAGCAACGGACAATAATCATCAGTCCCCAATTAAGTCTCAGTGAAGATATTTTTAAAACATTCTGAAGTCACTTTCACCCATATTTATTAAAATTTGTTAAAGACTAATTGATTATTAAGTTTGTTATATGTTAGTTTACAAATTCATAGTTGGTTCAGTTCTTATAGATATGAGAGCGCATGTGTGATCTTACTATACATATAGTTACGGCCATAGAACCAAACAAACTTATAACAGGAATTTCGCTGGATTAAACCAGCTGGGGGCTCGAACAAGCCACACCATTGCTTAATTTAAAACTTCACAAAAGGGGACGGATAAGATATAAGTTAATAGTGCTCTGCCCTATGCATTGTTCTTGACTTCTGAATTATCTTGCTGAAACACCCTTGAGACAGAAGCATCATTATCCTTCTATCTACAACTCTGCCAAGAGTAATCTTGTGCTAAGGTATACACCTTTGAAGATACACATTAGTTGCTCTTGAGTTTTGGCCACTGATGGACCACAATTGAAGAGCAAGGGGAGGCAAATTCTGTGATATATATATATATATATATATATATATATATATATATATATATATATATATATATATATATATATATATATATATATATATATATATATATATATATATATATATATATATGGTGTCTGCCCATGCACACCACATGTTAGATTTATTGAGTTTGAGTTAGTGCTGATAAATGCGGCACTATTTGGAATATTAAAAATGAGGCGCACCGGAAAATGACGTAGGAGATTGTTGTGATGTGTATGGCCAAGGTGGAGAAAAACCTTAAGCTTTGTGACAGCTGTGTTTTGGCTGTCTTTTCTTTTAAGTTCCAGTAGGAACCTACTACGAAGTGTTTACCTTCTGACAGGAGATGGTTTGTACAATAGCACGAATACTCTTGAAAATAGAATTAATATGTATTGAGGAAGTTAATAAATAAGGATTAATCGGGACGAACGAGTATGTATGCTACAAGGAATATAAGTTATTAAAGGATGTCGAGTTCGTTTCAAAAAAGAAGACTGTTTTAGTTCCTCATTGGTGAATGGGTCAGTTAAAGAACCTGCATGTATGTTGTGAAGTATGGAACAAAACTATAATCGTCCAGAGATTTCACCCTGGATGTAACGGGGTAACGAGCATTATTATGAGCAACCGCCGGAGCAATCAAATATACATTAACAGAATCAGCATATACTTCAACTGTGGACAGGGGTAGCAATTTACCTGAAATAATAAAAAACGAACACATAATATATTTAAACAGTCCCCCACCACAGATATGGGAGGCTGTCGTCCGTTGAATTTGAAGGACATATGAAGGTTGCTCAAGCCATTTGCAGACAGAGTCCTATGGTGGGACAATATCGGGAAGTTTGATCAATCTGTCGCTGTTCAACAATGAACATTTTTATGCAGAGACAGCTGTTGGAATGCAATTCCGTGCAGATATGAAATTTACAATATTCGTATACTAGGTCATGCCCAGACCTGGTACCTTACTTGAGGATCAGAAAAAAACATTATATCCATGACGAAATCGTTCACGCTTATTTACCATGAGAGGGATGCTATACCAATCTGACATGAGAAATATAAATCTGGGATTTTACGAGGAGGTCGTTTCGCCGAACAAGTGGACTCGGAAGTACTACATCAAACCGTTAGGACATTGACAAGGGCACCTCATCAGTTTATTCGGTCACTCGTTGGAAATTAACATTTCGTCTCTTCATTATATATTGACACTATCTCTACAATGTGTCTCACACGAGTGAAGGTCAGACATTTTCGACGTTGAATTCATTGTCAAGATTCCTATTGAACTGAATACTCAGTGAACGAGTTACGAGAACGTCTTCAGATTACGTCATCATGGTTGCTGATTACTACATTATAAGATTACTACATTATCCACTTTGGATTTCAATTTAATATTGCGTGGAACGTTGCATTGGAGTTACAGCGAAGAATGGATGCTAATGGTCGATTCAGATACGTAATGTTATGTAACATCATGGTTGTTGGTCCTATCATTGTAGGGCAAATCTCGCTTCTTTTATGTTATATGTTTCTTTTCTTTGTCTCTTGCGGGCGACTGTTTAGGAGACATTTTACGTTTCAGTGTCGTATTTCTATAGGTTGATTGCATTAATTTCTTTCAGGGATTCAGCATTTAGTGCTGTCGTGATTACCGCTCTGTTTGAAATTAAGGCTTTCATGCGTGTTAGCTGTGCTGTGATTCGTCGTATTTTTTTTTAATTTCAATTTTGTTTTTGGAATTTAGTCTGGCGTGGGTCTTTCCTGACTATCTTTTGTAAGATTTACATTAATTGTAAATGTATTGGTCGTCTCGTTTATTACTGGTGGAAACTTTAATTTTCTTTTGTTTTAGAATTTTCGACTATTTACAATTTTGTCGTTTCCTTATTTTGTTTCCATCCATGTCTTTCGTTATTCATGTCATATGATAATTTTCCTTTGCAGCATACATATGATTCATTATTTATTGATTAACTATAATTCCATGATATTGTTGGTGATATATCCTACGATTCTTGTCGATAACAAGAAGCAGGATCATAAACGCTAATTATTATATTAATAAGCGTCTAAGGGAGTTGTGCAGGTGATATAGTTATATATATATATATATATATATATATATATATATATATATATATATATATATATATATATATATATATATATATATATTCACATTGTGACTACACCAATCAGACACACTATTCCATAGTGTGATGGACTAAGTAAGGCAGAGGATAACATAGATATTGATATATTGTTTAGAAAAGTTATAATTTGTGGTATACTATGGCGACTCTTGACTATTTTATTAAACAAGGCAAAGCTCTGAGTATGGAGGGTGATATTTTAAAAAATGTTGCGTTGAGTGCATATGAAAAAGCAGAGGCAAAAGAAGAAAGAGAAAGAAATGAGAAAAGAGAAAGAGAAGAAATAGAAAGAAATGAGAAAAGAGAAAGAGAAGAAAGGGAATTTGCTATGGCGCAAGAAAAAGCAAACAAAGAAGAAAGAATTCGTATAGCAGAAATCGCTGCGGAACGAGAGAAAATGGAACAGGAAAAGGCAATTCGTTTAGCTGAAATTGCTGCCGAGGAGGCAAAATTTGAAAGGTAGAAAGCTTCTGAGGTCGAGAAACTTCGTTTTCAACAACATCATGTTTCCCATGATTCAGATAGTAAGGGGGTCATCGAAGAAGGCAATCACAACCCCTAACTTTAATTTAAGACTACCACTTTTTTCTCCCCCTCACGACGATATAAGTTTTTATTTATTTAGATTTTAGGAAAGAGTCTCTTGTTTAAATATTGATAAAGATTCATGGTCTGGTGTTTTCTCGGGTCTCCTCACAGGGGATGCAGTTGGGGTCTATCTGGGTATAGACCAAGATAAAAGACATGATTTTCAGGTCGTAAAGGCAGCATTCAAACGCAGATATGGTCTGGATCAGGAAGGCTATAGACAAAAGTTTCGATCCATGTTGCCGGTAGAGGGTAAAAATTTTGAGGATTTTGTTTCCTCCATAAAACAATGTCTCCAAAGATGGGTTGAACAGGCTTCTATACCTAAAACTTTTGAAGGATTATGTGATCTCTTATTAAGAGATAAAATTGTTTCTTCGGTAAACCAGGATATTGTATCCTTCTTACAAGAACGTAATCCGACTAGTATCGAGGAAATGGAAAAATTAGGTCAACAATTTTCCGTTGCTCATCCAAACTTGTCATTGAGCAGAGCAAAAGTCTTGGACTCATCTACTGCGTGTGCTGCGACGCACGGGAGATCATGCACTCGTAGTTTAGATAGACGATATAATCATAGAGAAAATAATCACACATCCTATAGGGGTAAATATTATTTTTACCATAATCGCTCACCTTCACGGGGTAGAGACAGGCTTAATTTCAACAATTATAACAATAACCAATGGTATCGAAATAACCAGTATTCACACAACAAATATACTGACAATCATAATTTGTCACCGCGGGGTGGCCATTATGACAGGGACAACAATTGACATTTTCATTCAGACAATTTTTCAGATCGCAGAAGTTCTCACTTCGTTAGAAGTCATAATAGAGCTCGCTCACAAGCCAATGCTTGTCAGACGGTAGATAGAAATGTCGGTAATGACATTCATTCAACCAATAATCACGCCAATGCGTGTAACGTTGATTTAGAAAATTCTAATAATTGTACAGAATGTAAGATGTTATTTCAACCTGGAGCTACACTAGGCTTAAATGTGGACATGTGTTACCAGTGTTGTCGTCTTATGATGGTGTTGGTACTCTCACTATGCATAATGGGTTTTTGTTTAACACTCCAATTAAAATTTTGAGGGACACGGGATGCACAAAGGTCGGGATAAGAAGGTCGTTAATCCCTCCGTCGTGTTTCACTGGAACGTCTGTTAAATGCATAACTTTCGGAGGCACGGTAGAGGTATATCCCATGACCGACGTAACAATTACCACGCCATTCTTTACTGGGAAAGTTAGTGTATGTGTTCTCAACCAGCCTTGCTGTGACTTGATTTTGGGAAACATAAAGGGTATAAAAGAATGTTCTACTGATGAAATTTCTGCATGGGAAAGAGAATATCTTTCTTTATCCAATGCTGTGACTACTAGAGCACAGCTGGTTGCAGAAGCAAATGAACTTAATGATAGCAATAATATCCCACACGTGACAACAAGTCATTACGTAGATAAAAATGCATGCATTAACCAACAAAAAGATGATTTTTCTTTGGGACGTTTATTCACTTTAGCTACTGCTAAAACTATTACCCACACAAATAATGCCAGACATTGGTATCAATTTCATGACAATATTTTGATACGTTGTTTTGACAATTATTTTTCGGTACTCAGACAAAAAGTAGTACCTACGTCATTTCGATCACTAGTTTTATCTAATGCACATGATGTTCCTTTTGCCGGTCATATGGGGATTGCCCGCACAGCTTATAGATTGATGGCAAATTTTTTTGGCCAGGGGTTCATAAGGACGTCGCAATGTTTTGTAAATCATGCACTGTTTGTCAGGGAGTTGCACGTAAGGGTGCGCATCAGTTTGCACCCCTACAGACCACAGATATCTCTGTGCGTCCTTTTTATAAGATGGCAGTCGACATGATCGGGCCTCTTCCGGTGTTATCATCCAGAGGATTCCGCTTCATCTTAACTTGTATCGACCTATGCACCAGATGGCCATAAGCCATACCTGTTAAGTCCATAACAACGATGTCGGTGACTGATGCATTATTATCGATATTTTCACGCATCGGATTTCCTGAAGAGCTTCTGTCGGATCATGGCACGCAATTCCCTTCAGGTATGTTCTCAGAAATTTGTGATGTGCTTCACATCCGTCATACATTGAGTGCCAGATTAAATCCGCAATCAAACGGAGTTGTAGAACGCTGGAATTCTACACTAAAGCAGATGTTGGGCAAAGTAACAACAATGTTTCCCCATGATTGGAACCGGCTGATACCAGCAGTTCTCTTTGCGTATAGAGAAGTTCCTAATCATCAAACCGGATTTTCACCATTTCAATTGATTTTCGGGGCTAATCCAAGAGGACCAATATCTATCTTACATGATTTGGTGATAACAAATGATGATAATACGGTTACGAAATCTAGTCACCAATATGTCACAAATCTACGCCAATGCATTGTGGACGCATGTGAGATCGCGACTGAAGCATCAGAATTAGCAAAATATAAGACTCGGTCGCGTATTAATCGTGATAGAAGATTAACATCATTATCGATTAACGATGAAGTTTTTGTTCTCTTGCCACTTAAAGGTGATCATTTGTTAGTTACGTGGCAAGGTCCTTTTAAAGTTGTGGGAAAGAAAACCGACGTGGATTACATCATCGACATTAGGGGAAAAAGAAAAACATTCCACACTAACATGTTACAACCTTACATTTCTAGACCTCTTCCACTCAAACATATTTGTGAATCTATCACAAATCAATTTCCGCATCTGGCATCTATTGCTTTAGTTGATGAAGTAGCAACTAGTTTCGCGGATGTACCGCTTGATTTTCCGGTGGTACCTATCCAAACCTCTGAAACTTGGAAGGATGTAATCATTTGCAACGATTTACCTTCAGATCAGAAGAATCAGATTCTCATTTTACTGAAATCTTTTGAAGATGTATTGTCTGATCTGCCTGGACGAACTAACATTATGTCTCACGAAATAAAATTATCGGATCCCACTCCGATTAAGTTACGACCGTATGCAATTCCTTTGCATATCAGAGAGCAGGTTGATAGCGAGGTCGACAATATGTTAAAAATGGGGATAATCTCTCCATCAGATTCTCCATTTTGTTTTCCGATGGTAGCAGTACGGAAGAAAGACAAATCTATTCGTATATGCATTTATTTCCGTCGACTAAATAAAGTAACGATATCAGATTCTGAACCAATGCCTTTGCTGGAGGACTTGCTACCTCGTTTAGCTTCCGCTACTTTCTTTAGCAAATTCGATTTATCAAAAGGGTATTGGCAGATCCCTTTGACCAAAGAATGTAAACCGTTGACGGCATTTGCAACATCGAAGGGTTTGTTCCAATACAATGTCATGTGTTTTGGGCTCAAAAATGCGCCTGCAACTTTGTACGGATGATGCGTCGAGTATTTGGGAGCCGTTCTGATCTAATATCTAATATAGATGACATTTGCATGTTTCATGACACATGGGAAGAGCATGTAAATGGTATACAATCTTTACTACAGACACTAAGAATACCCAATCTCACAGCCCGTCCATCCAAAATAGAAATTGGATTCAATGAAATTTCATTTCTAGGACACAAAATTAGCAAACATGTAATACAATCTGATGAATCTAATTTAAAACGCATACTTGATCTTACAATCCCAACTACAAAGAAGCAAGTACGGAGTTTATTAGGATTGGTGAATTTTTACCACAAGTTTATTCCAAGGTTCTCGTCTTTGACTGCTGTCTTATCTGATCTAACTAAAAGAGGTATGCCTAACAAAGTAGTTTGGACAGAACAATGTAACCATGCATTACAAAACATTAAGACTCATTTTTCACAGTATCCGATATTAAGACTGCCAGATTTAAAAAAGATCATTTACTGTTGTAACAGATGCTTCGCTCCACGCAATAGGCGGGTGTTTGAGACAAAGTTTTGATGGCAAGTTTCATCCGATCTACTACTTGAGTAGGAAACTGTCGGAAGCCGAATCCAAATACTCTATTTTCGACAGAGAACTTTTAGGTATAGTATGGACTTTGAATAAACTTCAAATTTATGTGGTAGGTACGCATTTCACTATAATGACAGATCAGAGATCATTAACGTATCTGCAGACCTGTAAATCACCAAGTGCAAGACTTACGAGATTTGCATTGCAGTTGCAAGCGTATGACTTTGATATTGTCCATATAGAAGGACATAATAATGTAATCGCTGATACTCTGTCAAGAGTAATACATTGAACTATGTAACTGTCCTGGGTACAAGAAGTGACAACAAACATTATTTATGTTCATAATCAATTGATAGGTAGATTATATAGCGATATTTTCGTAGCATTAATGTGTTGCTCACATGTTGTTGCCACATATTTTAACTGCATTTCACTCATCGTGATATCATTTCACTCATTGCTTGAATTTGATTTCCCTTTTATCATTATAGTTAAGTATAGTTAATGATGGCCTGGAAACCTGCAGTTTCCAGTAGCGCGCAAAGGGAGGGGGGGGGGGGGGTAAAATGTGGTGTCTGCCCATGCACACCACATGTTAGATTTATTGAGTTTGAGTTAGTGCTGATAAATGCGGCACTTTTTTGGAATATTAAAAATGAGGCGCACCGGAAAATGACGTAGGATATTGTTGTGATGTGTATGGCCAAGGTGGAGAAAAACCTTGAGCTTTATGACAGCTGTGTTTTGGCTGTGTTTTCGTTTAAGTTCCAGTAGGAACCTACTACGAAGTGTTTACCTTCTGACAGGAGATGATTTGTACAAGAGCACGAATACTCTTGAAAATAGAATTAATATGTATTGAGGAAGTTAATAAATAAGGATTAATCGGGACGAACGAGTATGTATGCTACAAGGAATATAAGTTATTAAAGGATGTCGAGTTCGTTTCAAAAAAGAAGACTGTTTTAGTTCCTCATTGGTGAATGGGTCAGTTAAAGAACCTGCATGTATGTTGTGAAGTATGGAACAAAACTATAATCGTCCAGAGATTTCACCTTGGATGTAACGGGGTAACGAGCATTATTATGAGCAACCGCCGGAGCAATCAAATATACATTAACAGAATCAACATATACTTCAACTGTGGACAGGGGTAGCAATTTACCTGAAATAATAATAAACGAACACATAATATATTCAAACAGCGCCCCACCACAATATATATATATATATATATATATATATATATATATATATATATATATATATATATATATATATATATATATATATATATATATATTTATATATATATATATATATATATATATATATATATATATATATATATATATATATATATATATATATATATATATATATATATATATATATATATATATATATATATATATACGATACATGAAGGCACATCTGGAGTCATCCTTATATGACCACCAGCTATGCACAATGCTACAATATACGTACATGGAAGTGAAATTATGTCTGTGAGGCTAACTACGTCTTCATCGACACTTGAAATCATCTACACACTTCCAGAGATTCCTCCTGTGGTGAAACATGTTGAGAACCCAGCGTTGCACTCTAAGCTTATAGAAGTCACATGAGCCCCAGGAGTAATTCTTTGGCATTGACTTGGCTTACTGCATAAAGAAGGATCTCACTATGGACCCAGTGATAGGCAGGGGAAGCTTAGAAGTGGCTCTGTGCAGGACGTGACAATTCTTTGGGAGAGCCCAAAACCAGAGTACAGTATTTTAGCTCTGCATAGTTGGAGAGCCCCCTTGGATGGCGGGGAATGCACATTTTGTCACGCACTTCTTACTCCTAGTTTGGGACCAGATGTGATGATCCTTTAAATGCAAGCCAAGCTGGAGAAACTGAAGCTCATGATTTCAACTCAATGCATTTCGGAAAGGCAGAAAAGCCACAGGAATACAGTGTAGATAATACCAAGGTGTCTTCAACTTGGTATTGACTGCTAAAGAGTGAGAAGCTCAGCAGCCCTAGTTAAACAACAACAATATATATATATATATATATATATATATATATATATATATATATATATATATATATATATATATATATATATATATATATATATATAGAGAGAGAGAGAGAGAGAGAGAGAGAGAAAGAAAGAGAGAGAGAGAGAGCAAGAGAGATAAGCTTTAAATATCCGGCTTTGCCTGAGGTTTCTAGTAAATGTAAAAATTAAACTATGATAAGTTTATTATTTTAATTCACTTTAAATAGAATTCATATAATGTGTGACAAAAGGGGACGGCCCATATCGATCTTTGTTTCACTCCGGCAGCATCGGTACATTTGTGGTACTGATTTTTATTATTTGCTCTCAATTGACGCACTTTTGTTTCTTTCTTTCTTTCTTTCTTTGCTTGTGTGGCAAATATGTTGTAGGTGCAAACATTTGTTGACACTCCTCTCTGTGATTCCACCTGTTTGTTATCCGGTCATCCTAGCTTGCGGTGAGCAGCTGAGATAAGATAGTTGCCGGCATGTTTAGATTGAACCGCTGATAAGACGACTCGTTTGGTAACCCAGATGGGCAGACACGGAGTTTTTGCGTACTCATTTGACATATAACGAGATTACTGTCTGTGTGACACAAGTGGGCAGACAAGTGTGACATAAGCTCTTCCGGATCATCCTTGATACACCAACATTACTTTTTAATAAGATAATAAGTATTACAGCTTACACATGTTGTCATGTGTGTCTACTGATCTGCCTGTGAAAGTGTATGTAAGGCATCAGATGTCCATGTATGATAATTCGCGACCTTTGCAAGCACGCACCTTATTTCGCGTGGGACTATTTTGAAAATATCACACCCTATCGGCATGTTTTGAAATTATTGGATCTTTCTGCTTAGATTCATAACAACAATACGTGGGAGGATAGGAATATAGTCTGACCATTTCGTAGTTTTATTTCACTGTGAATTTCACGCTCATCAAGACAACATCAGACCTCGCCAGAGTGAAGACTAGATTCATAATTCCTTATTTTTTAACGGGACCTTTTATTGAAGAACCAAATAAGACTAACAAAGGAGAGGAAATCTCTACATTTTAATAAGGAACACCGACTAGGAAACTGAAGAAACACACGAAGTCGGAACTTATTAAATTAACGACACGCCAGATGCGCGTAAGAAGCCGATTCAAGTCTCTTTTATTCATCTGAGCAAAAAGTCTATGAGTCAGGATTGGCGTAAGTTGTGATTTACATTTCATATTTTATTACTAATATGTGAACTAACACACACACACACACACACACACACACACACACACACATATATATATATATATATATATATATATATATATATATATATATATATATATATATATATATATATATATATATATAGCCATGCGAATTTTAATATTTGGAACACGCTTGTGGATGTCACAGTAATTTGAGGCTGGTAACCTCAGCGTATAGAATGATGATTCATGAACCACCACTGCACGGGCTGGTGATTGCTTTACCGCGCTAGTTTCGTAACGAGTACTAAAAGCATAAAGTAGTTCCAGGTTCCCAATGGAGCAGGGAGGGAAAGATGAAAGAAATGATGTACATTCTAAGTATAATACGTACATTTTCATAGCAGTGTAAATGTCCCTATATACATAGTCACTTTAAAAGTAAAGTAAGTTTTCAAGCTTTAAACCAGTGTAAAGGTCTATGTAAAAATATTCATTTTAAACTGATGGAAGTTTCTAACTTTTCAATCAGTGTAAAACATAAATGAAAACATATTCAATTTATATTGTGAACACTTTTCAATCAGTGGAGATGTATATGTTAACAGACTCTATCTGTATTATTAACCTTTTCATTTAAATATAAAGTAACTATGAAAGCTATTCTATTTAAATGTAAAGAAAGTTTTATCCCGAGGGATTAAATTTAATTCTCATCGAGGGTAAAGTCTGAGTAATTGGGATAGTGGTATGGGAAGATAGGAACCCATAACTATGGGGTGGAAAACGCCATACTCAGAAGAGTGTTTCGTTTTATTCTTTTACCATAGTTATTGGTGGTACCAGCAGAAAGTTCCATCTCTGGAATAAGAAGGGAACTGTGGCCTAAGCTTTAAGACGAAGGGCCCACGTGGGAGACTCTCTTTGACATTTCTGGGAAACGACCTACCCCCGACAACCTTGATCAGAGACGAGTATGGGCAGAGTGAAAAGAACCAACCCATAAGAAGGAGCAGAAACGTCATTGGTATCTAAGTTCAAATATATGCTGCCACTTGAACTTCTTGTAATATCTCACATTCCCTAAAGACTGTGATGATAACTTTTCTTGATCCATAACTATTCAAATTATTTCCAACTGTTAAAACCTAAATTGATTATTAAATTTTATTATTTGTAATGTTACAAATTTAACTTCGATTTAATCATTTTAAAGTTACTGCATGTTTCTCTCAGTCAAATTACTACACAAACTCTAAACAGAGCTATACTAGAATAATAGAATTCCACTGAGTAAATCAGGGTGGGGGCTTAAACGAGCTGAAAGTAATAATTGCTTAAATCCTTCACAAAAGCGTCGGAAGGATTACAGAGTTAAAATACTCAGTCAAAGCAGTATTGTTCACGCTTATTCTGAATATCTTGTGAAGACTCCCTTTGTAATAGAAGTGTCATCACACTTTTATCTACATCTCTGCCAAGAGTAATCTTGCGCGAAGGTAGATACCCTTGAAGCCCATATTAGATACTCTTGAGTTTTGGCCACTGTTGGAGCACCACTGCAAAGCAGGGGAGGCAATACCGTCACAGATGACTTGACTCTTCTGTCCCATAACCATAATCAGATGCAAGAGAATATGAAAATTCTCGATGAGAGGTCACAACAAGTGTGCCTGAAAATACACAGGGAAAAGCAAAGATTATGAGAATAAATGCAAGAAATGAAACAAGATTGAACTTGAATAAACACCACTAAAGGATGTAGAATCGTAAACATATCTTGGTAGTAATATATATAAAGTTGGAAGGACAGACAATGATATCAAAATAAAATATACAAAAAGCAAGAGGCGCTTTCATTGCATTAGGAAACATATGGAGAACAAGAGAAAACACGAAATAAGAATCTTCAACTCAAATGTCAAGTCAGTCTTATTGTATGACTCTGAGACATGGAAAGCAACAAAAACAACAACTAAAAAGCTACAGACTTTTATTAACGGGTGTGTTATGATTAAAAGTAGCTCAACAGGGCTCGTCGTTTGTTTATTTTATACGCAGTCACTTATTAATACAGGAAGTGACGTCATGTCGATATGGTTTATTTGGCAGACGTGAAACTAAAAATGCAGAAGTGAGAAGATTGTCTGCTAGGGTCTTCTACTAGTGCGTGTCATGACGAGTGGACGCATATGTTTGAGCTCCTGAATTTCAGTATATATCCCTGTGTTATTCCATCACTAATACATCAAGATCTTCTGTGAGGTGTATCTAGTTATCTGCATTTACAGGGAGTATAGCTTCTCATTATCGAGTGTGAATGTGTATATTTAAAATGTTGAGAATGAAAAGGACAGCGTTCCAGTCATGAACGGACTGCCTAGCGTTATATCGACGACTGCATATAATATGCCATGTGTATATTGGCCTGAACTGTATTGAATGTATACCGTCCACTTCGTCCGTTGTGGCTCAAATAAGTGTATTTGATGTTGGCTTGTTTCGGTGTCTGTTACGTCTACTACCCTAGAAGTGAACTTGGCCACAGGAACCATCCTGTCACATATTAACTTTAACCATATAAAAGACACGTAACAGCGCATAAATGGTGGTCTCAAGCGGGGATCAGAACTTAAGATGTGGATTTGTATCCAGTGTTTCTACGTGATTTTCCAGTATTTGCAAATGGAAAAAATTTTCAAGATGGCGGTGTTGGTCGGCTGCAGGTTGGAATTCTAAATCTAACCCTGGTCACTGCACTGTATGTGAATCGTCGTTCCCTGAGGTAGAGGCTGAAGCCAGGAGGATTTTTTTTTGGAGGATGAATCAGATAAGTAGATTTATTGATTCATGCAGTTTGAGGCTTGAAGAATCGCATTTGACAGGGTTCTTTTTTATACGTTATATGTATGTCTGTATCTACATGTTTGTGTGATAGGCGGGTTGGTTGGCGAGGGAACCATTAATTCACAATACCAATCCCATTGTCGTGAATTATTGGTTGTTCTTTAGGGTTTGTTGCATGATTTTCTCAGATAGTGGGGCATTACAAATCTGTGTGTTCACTGCTAATACTGGGCTGATCACTACCATTTCTGTTAGCTGTTTTGCCCTGTTTATTTGTAAATTTGTATTTGTTGTCAAGTTAGTTGTATTTTATTGGGTTTATTCTCCATTATTGTTTGTAAATTTGTTCATCTAATCTTGCTATCGTTCAATTATTAGATGTATTATCTGTTGTGAAATTGTGCTTGTATAGTCATAAGTGTGGTAGAGCAAACAATTTTTTTTTCATTTTTCTACAATTCATAAATTTCTGCCTTGGTTTATTCATTAGTATTTTCTTGGGTTGGCTCTTTCTACTGTTATACTGTAATCTTGTTAAGGTCTCTATTTGTTTTGCTCCTAAAATAACATCTATAATTTCATGCAGTTGATTGATATTGAATGGCGAAATAATTGTTCCTACTATTTCTCACATATTAAATATATATATTATTTGAATTATTATTGGACAATTTGGAGTCACTATAATAGTGAATTATGGCTGCAGTGGAAAATGTTACCAAGCTTGGAAAGATGTTTGGTATGGAGGGTGAAGCTTTACAAACATTTGCTTTCAATGAGCATGCAAAGGAAATAAAGAGGTTAGAGGACGTGGCAAGAGAACAGAGGCGCTTAGATAGGGAGGATAAGAAGAGAGAAGAAGAATTAGCTAAGGAGAAGAGAGAAGAGGATTTAGCTGAAAAGAGAAGACAGGAAGAATTAGCTCTTGAGGAGAACAGATTAGCTCATCAACAAGAACTTGAGGAGAAAAAAAGTGGCTTATGCTCAAGCAGAAATAAAGGCACAACAAGCTCAAGCAGAAATAAAGGCACAACAAGAGCTTGAGGAGAAAAAATTAGCACATCAACAAGAACTTGGGGAGAAAAAATTAGCCTATGCTCAAAGAATGGCAGAAATTGAGTTGGAAAAATTAAGATTTCAACATAAACAGGTTAATCCAGCATGTGAGGTGGCTGGAAAAAAAGACCATGCCTCTACTTTTAAACTAAATTTGCCTGAATTTAATCCTAATATAGACGATATTTCAAGCTTTTAAAATAGATATGAGACATTTTGCCAAGAGTTTAAGATTGATAGAGCTACGTGGCCTAGCGGGTTGATGAGTTTATAGGTGGGCGAGGCTCTTACTTCAGTCTACACCATGGATGATCATACTAGAAATGATTATGATGCTGTGAAGGCTTTATTGCTAAAAAAGTATCAACTGGAGGACAATGGTTACAGATTGAAACTGAAATCATTGTTGCCTGAGGATTTTGCGGAATTTGTTTCATCAAATAAGCCTTGCTTTTCTAGATGGGCTGATTTGTCAAAAATTGATCAAACTTTTGATGGGCTGGCTGACTTAATTTTAAGAGACGAAGTGCTGTCTTCAGTCAGTGGTGACTTTTTGTCCTTTTTGCAGGAGAGAAAGACTGAAACGTTGGCTGCTGTAGAAAATCTGGGACGATAATACCAAATTGCACATCCTGGAAGAAATTTTCGCAGGAATAACATAAAGGATTCATTGCCAGTGGCATCATCTAGAACTATGATGTCCAATCAACCCAGACAAAAATCATATAGCATGAACAGAAATTTTTGATTAAATCAAGATAATAATACTGGATCTTTCAGAGGGAGGTATAATTTTAATAATAGGTCACAACAACCTCAAAGAAATTTTCTTTCATATGATGATGGATATATGCCTCAACAATCATCTTTCAGACCTAACAATGATTGGAACAGAGGTGAATATAATTTCCAGTCAAACAGAGGGCAAAGGTCATTCTATGGAAACAATGTAAATAATTACAACAACAGAAGTTCTCAACAGAACAATAACTTTCGACGTTCTAGAAATCCTGAACGTTCCAATGTAGTTGTGCATCAAAGTGACAATAATGCAGTCCAAAATAACAATGTTGTTTCTCATACAAATGCATGCTGTGTGGACTTATCCAATAACACTAATGTTCTGAATGTAATTCTTTGTTTCAGCTACAAGGAGTTCCAAGGCTCCTGTGTGGACATCCTTTGCCAGTCATGTCCTCTTATGATAGGACAGGTTCACAAGTGTTTGATAGGGGTTTTGTTAACAACCAACTAGTTTCATTGCTCAGGCACATTGGGTGCACTACTGTTGGGGTGCGAAGGTCATTGGTGGACCACCCTGATTACACAGACAAAGAAGTCAAGTGCTTTATATTCGGTAGCACAGTTGAATATTATCCAGCTGCTGAAGTATTCTTAGATACCCCTTATTTTACTGGAAGGACTATCGTGTGCCTTTTGGACAAACCAATTGCTGGGATAACCCTGGGGAATATTCCTGGACTTCACGAATGCACTAATGATGATATTTTAAAATGGGAACAGCAACATTTGCTTATGGCAAATACTGTCACGACTAGAGCTTAGTCTCGTGGAAAGGTGAATAAACAGGTCCAAATTGAAAATGTTGCAGATGAGGTGATGAATGATGAGACGGTGACTGAAGAGGTGGTGATTGATGAAGTGATGAATGATAAGAAGGGGGCAGATGAGGATGATTTACATGTTGAACTTATTGAGAAAGAATCATTAATACTGTTGCAAAATGATAATGATTGATTTAAAAAAAATTGTCATGTTCCCAGGTCTGTTGATGTGGTATATAATGATAATTCTGTACATTGGTACGCTTTAAAGTATGGGATCTTGATTTGGAATTTCCAAGATTCCACGCTAGTAAAAAAACAAATCATGGTACCTACTAATTTCCGCCCATTTGTCTTACGGCATGCTCATGATGGTAATTGTGCAGGAAATTTAGGGATTGCCAGGACAAAACAGAGGGTTTTGTCTCGTTTCTCTTGGCCTGGGGTGACAAGAGATGTGAAAATCTTTTGTCGCACGTGCAAAACTTGCCAAGATGTGGCAGCTAATCGCCCCAAGCATAATGCGTCTTTCCAGGCCACAGACATATCATTGCGTCCTTTCGCAAAAATGGCAATCGACCTTATTGGTCCACTACCAGTCACGTCAGCTAGAGGTCATCGTTATGTACTAACATGCATTGATATGTGCACGCGCTGGCCAGAGGCTATTCATCTGAAAACAATATCCACTACAGATGTTCCTGACGCACTATTTTTAATTTTCAGTCGATTGGGTTTTCCCGAAAACATACTATCGAATCGGAGAACTCAGTTTATTTCTGACGTTATAACTTAGGTTTTGAGAGAGTTTGAGATAAATAGATCTTTAAGTAGCATATCTCACCCCATTGCAAACGGGAAAATAGAGAGGCTCAACCGCTGTCTTAAACAAATGCTAGGCAAGGCAACTGCGAAATACCCACAGAATTGGGATAGAGTACTCCCAGCGGTCTTGTTCGCATTTCGGGAAATACCTAACGAACAAACTGGATTTGCGCCGTTTGAATTAGTCTTCGGTGCCAAGCCAAGAGGATCTATGTCCATTCTAAAACAGTTATTGGTTGGAGCTGACATGTTGTTATGAGTAAAGTTCATAACATGTATGTCGATATCAATACAGTTCAACATTTGGTTGATTTGTTTATGAGACCGTTGTCCTGGTTTCAGGAAGTGACGTCATTACTTTTGGGGGCCTAAAGTGGCAGACGCCAGTTTTGCAGTCTGCTAACGAAAGCGTCCCTTGGCTTTGGGGGATTCGCTGTGTGTCTATTCAAGGCGTTGGACGTATGTGTTTTATGCTTTTGAGTGTTTGAAGATTTACTGGTCATATTCCTTTGTATTCCATCTCTGGATCCTCCATACACCTCCGTGCGAGGATGCCAGTATTTATGTAAGAGGAATGATGTGTGACCTGATCAACATGAGTTGAATTATTATAATAAAAACTGTGTGGACATGTCTTCAACATCGTTCCAGCTATAAGACTGTACAGCGACCCTAGAGATTGTCTAGTTGATGCCATTACTTTATGTGCATATTATCAAGATATATTTGGAGTTCCGAGGTTTTTAATAAATCGTTATGTAAATCGTCCAACCTAGCCTTGGAAGTCTCATTCATGTTTTGAAGTATACGGTGTTCGGGCGGGGATTGAAGGGACATAACCCTACCGGCCCTTGACTTGAAATAGTGTCCGAATCTATATATATTAATCAAGTAATTCATCCAAAGAAGAAAGCCCTGCAGCTGCCCGTAACAATGGGGGCCCAGTCAGGCATGCGACCGACCCGTATCACATGCCTGAGGATGTTCAAACCTCTTACCAATACGTGGTTAACTTGGGAAAGAAAATTAAAGACGCATGCCAGATAGCTGTAGAAGCATCAGAAAAAGCTAAACTTAAAGCAAGATTAATTGTTAATCAAAACAGAAAACTGCACCAATTATGGCCGGGTGATGAGGCCTATGTATTGTTACCCAATAAGAAAAATAAATTACTTATATCTTGGAGAGGACCATATACTGTACTTGAAAGATTGTCAGACGTTGACTACATTATATCTATTAAAGGAAAGGAAAAAACCTTTCACATCAACATGCTGCAACATGCACCTTTTTTTTTTATAATTTTGAACCATAACTAAAAATAAAATTAAAAAAAATAAAAATAAAAACAGACCCTGTTTTTCACGTTCCATTCTTGCCAGCGACACAGTGTCTGTTGCAAACTGACCTGGAGACGTAAAGTTTATGATATTTAGAGATGTAAGATTCATCATAACATATGCCAATTAATAACATCACAATTATCCTTATTGTGCTACTATCAGAAGCAACATATGACAGTCCAAAACATCAACTCCATGTTATCTGATTGACTCAGTTCTGTCCATTTTAATACTAACAAGAAGCAATGACATAGTACACACATTGACAGAGCCGTTAAAGCGTTGGTCTCTCGAGGCTAGGGTGCCGGGATCGTTTCACGATATCAATACGCTCCAGTCTATCCAGCTGTAAATGGGTACCTGCCTTCACTGTTGAATTAGGGAAGGAAAAGGCAGTGAGGAAGGGAACTGGTCACCCCCACCTCTCGGTGCTGGATCTAGTGTATGGAAGTCTCTAACACTTCACTCCCCTAAGGCATCATCTGCTATGTGACTACCTGTACCTTTACTTTTATACACAGGATAGTGATGTGTAATTCCCTAGTGAACTCTGTGAAGGCAATGACAGAATTGCAGTTGTGCTCCATTAGGCATGTCGCCTAGTAATATCAGGTTGGGCATGGGGATGGCAACTGCATTAGGTAAAACGAAGTTCTTTCAGAAACCATCATTTTTATACTATTGCACACACATATATATATATATATATATATATATATATATATATATATATATATAATATATATATATATATATATATATATATATATATATATATATATATATATATATATATATAATAGGTATGTAGTAGGCACTCGTGAGACATAAAGTAGTAGACAAATAGAACAGTGAAAGAAGTGATAGGCTTATGGCGAGGTTTGTCTCCCCTGTTCTGCAGTAATGGTCCAACAAAGGTCAAAGTTTGAGTACAAGGATTAGTGATTTTAAAACTATCAACCTTCATTCAAGATTACCCTAGACAGAGATAAAAGCAGAAGAATGATGCTTCTGTTCAAGCACTCTCACGGGAATTTTACAGAATGGCAAGCACAACAACTGAAATCGCGTAAGCTGTTATAAATTTATTATTTTCCGCGTGAGGAAAGTTATTGACTGGTGTTTTAGGAGCCCCCAGCTGAAGGTGATTCAGCAAAACATTAATATAATAGCTCTATATGGTTATGTATTTAAAAAAACTGAGTCATGCGTGTGCAGACAAAAAAAATTCACTCAAATTTAATTAATTCTTCTTCTTCTTTGTTCGTCCTCAAAAAAACGTTGGTTGCGTTGTGTCCGTTTACAGCGAAGCTGCGATATTTGCGCCTTTCGGCCGACACATCCGACTTCAGCACGGCATTTTTGGGACAGTTTAGCCTTCCCTCTTCGATCCCTACTCACTCAGCTCGACTGCAGTGATGCAGCCTGTTTCCATGACCACCATTTGGAGGTGGAGTAGGGTCTTGGTCAGCTCTGGTTCGCTGACCCAAGCAATATAGCTATGGGTCGCTAACTGCATTCCTCACTGTTGACGCGTCTTAGGTCCCATATTGATTAATTCAACTTTAGATTAGTATTTATATATAAACGGGTTTAATAATCTTATTGGTTTAACAAGGTAAAATAAATAACATTTAAATTGATACAACAAATTTTAATCGATTACTTCATTTTTAGCAATGTTTATGTTTTTTTTTTCTTGCATAAATGGGAGAGCATTTACTATGTCAGAGGTTTGTGATACGGAATTTCGCAAGTTTGGTCAATAATAATAAATTGCTTGGTGATAACTTCTCAGTATTTTCTTTGCCTTTTCAGGACCATATTGCATTATAACAAGTAAAATAAAATACCTAATGTTTTATTTAGCGTTATTTATGATTTTTTATAACTTATTAAAGTATTCGAAAATGATCGATTCATCTCTGATTAAGAAATTCGATTAATCGAATAAAACTTTCTTAATCAACCCCAGCCTTGCTGTATATTTTATTATTCATGTTATGAAAAGCACAGATCATCTGCAAAATCAAGATCTTTCAGACACTTGTCCAGTGTCCCATGAATTCTTCTTTTCTTCCCTACGTGTTTACTAATTGTCCATAACTCACTCCCATATGTCAGATTGGTTCCATTTAACACCGAAGAACTCTCTTTCTTACTTCATTGTAAAGCATGCTGTTTTTGCCGGAGTTATTCTGCTCTTCACTTCTGAGATGCATCTTCCATTTGATGCTACTCATATGCCTAGGTATTTGAATCTATTGACCTGTTTCAAAACTGTTCCATTTACTTTGATAGTGCATTCTGGGAAGCCATTTTCTTTGAGAAGACGATTAATTCTGTCTTTTTGCTATTGAGGTTGAGACCTTTATTTTCACTTTCTGACACTATTGTATTAATCATTTCCCACAGCTCCTTTTTACTTTTTGCTATTAAGACTGTATCATCAGCGTATCTCAAACTGTTTATAATATGTCCACCAACGGATATGCCTTATATGTCCTCCAGTCATCTCATTATTCTCCAAATAAGCAAAGCTAAAATATTGTACCCTGGTTCTGGGCGCTCCCAATGAATTATCACGTCCTACGCAGAGCCACTTCTCAGCCGCACCCTCCGCCCATCATGGGTCCACAGTGAGGTTCCTCTGCATGCAGCCGACCAGGCAAAAGCCACAGTTACGCCTGACGCTCAAGTGACTCCTCCAAGCTTAGAGTGCAGTGCTGGGTTTTCAACACCTTTCACCACAGGAAGGGGGGGGGGGGGGGGGGAGGAGGGGGAAATCACTGGAAGTGTATGGATGATTTCAACAGTCAATGAGGTCGTAATTAGCCTCTCAAAGAGGTTCACTTTCACATGTGTACAGTATACTATAGTATTAACGGGTGGTCATATAAGACTGATTCCAGATATGCATCCAAGCATAACGAGGTGGTGTAATATTTATACTTCCGACTGACAATCTAAAATGGTATTGCTTCTAGGTGATTAAAACCGGCAATGAAATCTTTCCATTTTCTTTAGCAACTTCAATACTTGTGAGATCTCTATTTTTCGTTGCGGGTGAATCTGGTTTTCCGTTGCTGGATCAATGTAGGCCTGCGTTATTGGCTGATTCCTGTTTGTAATTTTCGTTAAATATTCATTCTGTGTGAATCGTTGTTCATCTGCGCTGCTAATGTGTTATTCACCTTTGCCTTTCAATGGCACATCGTAGTTGCAATTTTTTGTTAGTTTATATGTTTGTTTGTTTTGTTTTGTAGAGTCCTAGTTATGGTGTACAGTGTTTTCAAGTATCCGTTTCAATAGAAATCTATCCTTCCTGGGACAAGTTTTCAATATTTTGTTGTTGTTGTTGAAATGTCTGGCGCTCTCTTTCACTTTCATGTTTAGTTCCCAAGCACAGTATGGACAGCCTCGTGTGGTTCTCTGGAGTATCTACAGAAACAAATAAAGAATAGAACCACTGCTCCCAGCATTCATGTCGTAATAGCCAATTAAGGTGAAACTGTGCCAATGGCTGGTAAAATCATCATGAAATAGAACTTACTACTGAAATGCCACAGCATAGAACATGAGAACTTTGATGATGGTATCTTACATGGGGCCTACAGCAATGGTGGAGGCCTGCTTGTTAAGACGCGAAATATAGAAGGAGGAATAGTATACATCATGGGTCGACGCGGGGTCGATCTTGATCTACCAGTTTATCCCAAGGCATCATTTGGTAGATCTCAAGGTGAGTGAGGTTTTTTAAAAAAAAAAGAATGTTTAACCTAGGTAAAATATCACTTTATTTGTGAAGTGTATGAGGAACAAAGGGATCTTTTCTTTGAAGTGTAGTAAACTTCCGGTAAAATATTTAGCATTAATTTTCCATAATTCAGCTGACGGGATTGTAGCAAAAAAAAAAAAAAAAGGTTACATATAGGCTGGACTTATTCCAAAATTCAGAATTTCTTAAACGCGTAAACAGACATGATTTTATCAAGGTAGATCTTCAGAAAGCTAAGTGTTTCTAAAGTAGATCCCAACAGCAGCTGGTTTGCCGACCCGTGGTATACATGATCATGGCGTGCTATTACTTCTACTTATTCTTCACCGCTCTTTACTATTTAGTTGATATAGTTTATTCTCTTATTTATGGCGTTCCAAGTGTTTTATAAGTGCATTTCTTTGTGTTGCTTCAGCTGTTTGCGCCTTCTAAAAAGTCGTTACTTAAGTTTCGCGCTCTTTCTCCTGACCCGAAGGCAATAAATCTTGTTAACAGGCGAGCACAGGTATCGTTTACTTTGGCGGGAAATATCAGCTTACTTTGGCCCGAAAAACATGAACTTTAAACCAGTTTACTCGCATTCCTGATAAGCGAAAGACAAAGATAATTTTGCTAAAAAAATAGCTTCGTGTAAAATATTATCCCTGTGTGCTTTTTCATTGTTTTATTTTATTATTTTGCTTTGTAACATCCGATACAAAACAGCATCGTCATTTGTGGAAAATATTACCGAAGGTGACACATTTACTTATTAAATATCTGAAACTCTCTACAGCTTAGACAGTTCATAGTTATAAGAAAATGTTCAGGAGAAATTAAAGACTTTCTCCACCTAATTTCATCTTATCAGCCCACTTTATGGTAGTCAGTTTTTATTGTTGATTTAATTGTTTCTTCGTGTGACTAAGATTGTCATTCTCCGTATAATATTTTTATGAAAGAATTCTCACCAACTTTGCAATGTTTCTTTCATACAGGTTTGTTTATTTATTTAAAAAAAAAAAAACACTGCACACATGAATTATGTTAATAAACTGTGCAGAGCGTGTGGTAACAGAACATTAAATTTAAAAGAGAGACTCGCAAAACGCAAATCACTGATGTGTTCAGACTACGCTCCTGACTTACTGTTAATTTTTGGTCTAAATGTGTTTACAGACAAATTTACAGAGCACTCGGCAACATTTTGTAGAAAATCTTTGAGCAGAATGCAGAAAGATGCACGGTCAAAAGTGTGTTGAAGCATCCAAATTGATATCGGAAAATTCCAAGCACATTTGGAAGGATTTCTATCCTACAGTATGTGACTTGCTTTGCAGTAGTGGTCCAACAGTGGCCAAAACTCATGAGTATCTAGTATGGGCTTCAAAGGTGTCTACCTTGGCACAAGACTACTCATGGCACATTTGTAAATAGACCGAATCTTCACACTCAGACAGCTGAGTGAAAAGGCCCTTGAGTATAAGAATGAGACCCATCTTTGTTTCATAGATCTAGAAAAACCGTTTGACAGGGTCCCCTGGAGCAAACTTTGGGACTGTTTGGCAAGTAAGAACATTCCAGCACCTCTGATTCATGCTATACAGAGCTTCTACAAGTCTTGCAGAAATTATGTGAGGATAGCAAACCATAAGTCAGAAGAGTTCAGGACCACCACTGGTGTAAGACAAGGTGATATCCTGTCACCTTATCTTTTCAAACTCCTCATGGACAATGTCATCAAGGCATGTAAGGAGAGAACAAGAACGTATTCAGTGGGGTACTGGAAGATGAGGCAGGTCTGTATTTCAGAGCTGAAATTTGCTGATGATGTTACCCTGATTGCTAAATTAGAGGCACATCTCCAATCCAACATGCAAGTCTGGAAGGAAGAGCTGGAGAAGAGAGGGATGGTCATAAGCAGCTCTAAAACAAAATCCATGGTGATATCACGAGAAGAAAGAAGACATCAGATTAAGCTGGGAGAACAGGTCCTGGAGCATGTCGACCACTTTAAATACCTCGGAGCTATTATAGACCGAAAGGGGGGCATCAAAGAAGAGTTGGCCACTCGAAAAGTTGCAGCTGGAAAACTTTTTCGGGTTATAAATCGAGGATTCATCCGCAAGAGAGAGGTTGGTAAGAAAACGAATATGACTGTATACCGCTCCACCTATGTCCCAGTCTTAACATACGGATGCGAGTCATGGGCAATGAATATAACCAACAAAAGCCAGATCCAAACCTCAGAAATTAGGTATCTGAGGAAGGTGGTTGAAGTAACAAGAAGAGACATGGTTCTCAACTAGACGATACGGCACGGACTAAAATCCCACCCCCTGCAGACCCAAGTAGAACAGTCCCAACTAAGATGGTTTGACCATGTCTGCAGAATGGGAGAAGATCGGCTACCACGACAAGCATGGGAAACAAAGAGCCAGGGATCCAGACCCCGAGGACAACCCAGAGTACGCTGGGAGGACAACATTAGACAATCTTTGAAGGACCGAGGACTAGAATGGAACCAGGCCAGGAGGAAGACAGCCGATAGGATACTCTGGCGCGCTCTCTCTCTCTCTTCCAAACCTCTGTACCTCACGGTAGAAGGGGATCGACTAAGTAAGTAAGTAAGATTTGTAAATAGAAGGGTAATGACACTTTTATCTCAAGGTAATGTTCACAAGAGTCTATCTCCTCTATCATTTCGTGTCCCTAATCCATACTATCCTACTATTTTCTTATATTTTCCTTTTCCTACTTATGCATTCATATCACCCATTACTATCAACACATCTGTATATTTTACTGGTTTAAGTGTGTGTTGTAGTTCTTCATAGTATTCTTCTATTTCTTCCTCGCTATGATCTTTAATATACTAACTATCATCAAAAGACACTTTAAAACTGGAGTTTCCAACGATAACTTTGCAGCGAAGGTTTAATTATCTCCTATCGAATGTTTAATGCAATAGGACTGGAATTCCAGAACGCTGGTAAGAATCTGATACCGTGACTGAGCGGTAGCAGAAAATAAAGCGGGTAACAAAAAGCGCGTTGACAAACAGCCGTGTCCTACGAACTTCTTTACATGTGTGTGACGTACGTCTAGTTTGACAAGTGAATTTTCCCTGATTTGATGGATGATTAAAGGGACTTTAGCTTTTCATAACATTAGAACCCCTGAACATCAGTATTGTTGTTACTTTTCATCAACGAAGAGTAGCGGCTATGATCAAAGCAGTAAAAGACGATCCCCAGAACAGAGAAGCAGAAATTTAGCATCTCCGTGCGAACACTGAACCGTTCGCAAGACGGACACGAGCGGTCAGAAGAAAGCTTCTTGCAGACTTCGCACCTCTGTCGCAACCGGCAGACTTGCCCGAAAGACTATGGAACGGGAGAGACGGAGCGCTCAGCGTAGCGGATACGATCTGAGGAATCAGGAAACTCACCGCAAACGAGGCTAGTGTCGCAGAAATTTCACATCCTCGAGCGAGCAGCCTGAGACGAACGAAGATCGGAAGCCAGTCGGGCCATCGCGGTTAGCATGGTGGCTAAATAACTTCGACTTGCCCTGGGATCTGAAGAGGCGCGAAATTTTCACACGACCCATTTAACTTACATTTCCGTTAGATATATACAGAATCTGAAAAGGGCAACTTTATCATTCGGTCTGACAGAATTTTAAGATTCACTAGCATATAGTTAAATTCCTGCTAGATTTCATCTAAATTTTTGGCTATTGGAGTGAAATTCTTTTCTGTGCAGACGGTAATTCATACTTTAGCTTCGAGTGATCAGTGGTCTAATTATTTCACTTTTATTTCACTGGATTGTGGTGTAAATTTAAACTTATTAAATAAACCCATTTTCAAAGTTCCAGTGCAAACTAAATGTTACATCTATAAGTTAATTTCCTAATACAATAGCCGCGTAAATTAATTTTGCAATTGTTAAGGGAATTGTGACTTTAATACAGTTTAGTTCGGTATACATAGATGTGCTTGTAAAATTAGTAACCTCACGGGAGCGTTTCTTGTATTTATTAATTGTAGACGCGAATGCAGAAAATAGTCTACTGTTAGATCTTAATATGGTTTTATTGCATTTCATGTTTTATCTTCTATACAGAATTGATCTTTTGACCTTGCATCCCAGCAATTAATTAATTATACACTGGGTCCTGCCAACTCAGTTCGATTACTCCAGTGACTTATGAACATATTTGAAATTTAATCTTTGTGGCGATCCTGTTGGGATTCAGCTATCTGAAGTATACAGAAACAAAGCAAACCTAAAGACTGTTTTAAAATCCCAATTCATAAAGTTTTTTTTATAGTTATCAAACTTGAAGAAGAACAGTTGCCAGTAGCAATATTTTACTCACTGCTCTATTTGTGAAGAAGATCATAGATTTCCCTGACACTGTCTGTCAAGCATAATCATTGGATTTTACTACCCCCTGAAGAACTTACCTCAGTGTTTTGTAGTTTGTGACATTACGGCAAAAGAAAGTTATCTCCACCAGCTGTGCCAATTTTAGAAACCACATCATACCTCACACCTAGCCAAATGCTTGTGCCATTCATTAGGAACTTTTATCTAACAAACCAACAGTAGCCTTTACGCTTCACCGTCTGGCGATTTTTTGAGACTATTGGCTACCAACCCACCTCGTTAAATCTGGGGCCTGACACAGAAGAAATAAAAAGACAATTTCCATTGTTCTACGGTATTATCTGCTGTTGTAAAATTCCTAAAGTGCCAGAATTCACAACTTGGTAAGTCTGTGTGTGTGTGTGACTGTGTGTGCTGGCCAGCCCAAGCGTGTTTTTGAATGACAGGAAATTTATTAATCCTTTTTTACCCTTATAATTAGTTCGTCCTAGTATTAAGGTGTATTGTATACAATGTACGGGATTTCTCCTAGCGGGATTGTTTAACTGTGTTCATTCCCCCCTTCATAAAGTTTTGTTGAATAAAGGGAAACATTTGAGAACCCTAGCTTTTCCTTTACCCCCTTATCACTGTAACCCCTTGCCTCAGAGTAATAGATTTACCATTGGGTTAAATTTCCTATCTCTGATCATCATCATCACCCCCCCCCCCCCCACCTTTCCTGTCTTTGGGACCGGGTCTTTTCTGTTAGTAAATACAAGCGGGAAAGGTGTATTGGATACTTCTCCTCAACCCCCCCCCCCCCGCCCCCCACCCCCCCCCACCTTTCCCCCCCCCCCTTTGTACTTGTCATTTTTGTATTTTGTAACCTTTGATTTCTTCATGTAAATTGATAATTATTTGTGACTTGATTTTTTATGATAATAAAAGTATTAAAACTTTATTAGCATTTTGTGTCGGCTGGCCAAAATCAACATTCCTCATATTTGTTATCGCAGTTGTGATTCATGTACGTTGTGCGTCAGAATCGCCAAATTGGTGTGTGCGCCTGAGCGACTGGTACTGACAAACTCAGAAGAGTGGTAGGAATAGTTTTGAGAGACAAATATTGTCGTAATAAGAGACTGTCCTTACTCTTCCCAGCACTTGTGAATCTACTACCTCACTTTCCTAAATCCTTATTCTCACAGAGCCTTCACTATCATTCTACACTCTAAAGGGACCAATATCCATCAGAACTCTCTCAGATAAAATTACGACAATGTGTTCTGATCTGTTTCCTAAAAATTGTACCAATGGTTTTCTCTCACGTTCAGTGTTCGTATCGTGCTCCATCCCATCTTAACTCAGCATAGTCCCAATAGTTTTACGTTGTAGCTACTCATTTCTTTGACCGGTTTTCCAACTTTATTCAGCATTCTCACACTCCAAGTTGCCATTCAAGGCATTGGTTTACTACAGAAAAGGACGTTATGAAAGCACAGTAATTTACAGATGTCGACTGAAGCCACACATTTTATTTTTCGACTTCCATTCTTCTCTCACAACGCACAGACAAGACATATAATGTGCCTTACCTGATCCGTTTGATTATCTTGATAATATGGTTGATAAATGTCATGATTTGATGACGGAAGAATGGTGTCGCGATACAATGATAGAATAATGTTTTATATGACGCGTTTAGTTGTCTTGGCCTTCAAAATGGAAATTAATAACTGCTAAAAATGGATTTTCATAGCTGCTTTAAATGGATATTAATAAATGCTAAAAATTGATATTCAAAACTGCTAAAATGGATATTAATAACTGCTAAAAATTGATATTAATAACTGCTAAAAATTGATATTCATAGCTTCTTAAAAATGGATATTAATAACTGCTAAAAATGGATGTTAGTAAATGCTGAAATGGATATTAGGGACATTACTGGAATGGAAAACCATCAACAACAGACTGATAAGAATAAGATTGAGAGGGAGATTCACCAACACTACAATAATACTATGCTACCAACCAACGAATGACAGCGAAGATGAGATCAAGGATGAATTAAATCAACAACTGCAGAAAGAAATGGAAGACACACCTAGATATGATCTTATCGTAGTAATGGGAGACCTCAATGCGAAAGTTGGAACACACGATACATATAATGAAAGAGTAATGGGGAAATGCGGCAGCGGAACAGCAAACGAAAATGGGGATAAATTAATAAATGTCTGTAGCATTAACAACCTGGTCATTAGAGGAACACATTTCCTTAACAAAGAAATTCACAAATTAACATGGGAATCACCAAATGGTCGGGACAGAAACCAGATAGACCATATTATGATTAACGGTAGATGGAGGAGACATGAATTACAAGATGTGAAGGTAAGAAGAGGTGCGGATGTGGGAAGTCATCACCATTTAGTAGTAGCAAAAATGAAAGTGAAACTAAGAACGGCTGGACAAACTGTAACTACACAGAAATGGTTTGACATCAGCATATTGAAAGATCCCCTCAACAGAAAAGCTTTTGCGGCTGATATAAAAAAGCGATATCAATTTGCCAAAAGTCAGGAAAACACATTGACTGATGATATAGAACCAGAAATTCAACACTATTTCAACAATATATAAAGAAAGCAGCAAATCATGCTTTGGATTCCAGGAAAGGAAGAAGCAAGACTGGATAACACCAGAAACATTAAACACCATAACGACGAGAAAGGGAATGAAAAGAAAGAAAACAGAAGCGAAGTCCCCCAGGTTAAAGCAAGTATATAGCGAACAGTACAGTCAGCTGGACAAAGAAGTTAAACGCCAAACCCGAGAAAAGAAAGGGAATTACCTACACGATATTGCAAGACAAACAGAAGAGGCAGCACTGAGAAATGAACAAAGCTCAGTGTACAAAATAACTAAAATTATCAGCGGAAAACGAGGCGCAAACAATATTACATTAGTAAGAAATAAGCAAGGAAATCTCATCACCACAGCAGAGGGACAGGAAACAAGATGGGCAGAGTATTTCAGAGAAACTCTGAACAAGGAACCACCAGACACACGATTGAATGTTCCTGAGGCTGAAAATGATTTAGATGTTAATACAGACATTCCACGAAAAAAAGAATTCATCACAGCAATCAAAAAATTTAAAGAATGGAAAAGGTCCTGGCCTTGATAACTTAACTGCAGAGCTATTTAAGACAGACCCTGAGCTAGCAGCAGAACTATTAGAACCACTATTTGCACAAGTCTGGAAAACAGGGACAATACCAACGGAGTGGAACAAAGGAATAATTGTCAAATTGCCCAAGAAGGGAGATCTTGCAGACTGCAACAATTGGAGAGGAATAACTCTTCTCTCAGTTCCCAGCAAAATACTAGGCAGGATAATTATACAGAGAATTTCAAAAGCAGCAGACCACAAACTGAGGAAAGAACAAGCAGGATTTAGAAAGAACAGAAGATGTGAAGATCATATATTTACCCTCAGGAACATTATAGAGCAGTGATAAGAATGACAAAGACAAGTGTACATTAATTTCGTTGATTTTGAAAAGGCTTTTGACAGTACACATATGGACAGTTTATGGAAAATACTGAGGGCTTATGGAATTCCAAGCTGCATAGTGTCAATCATAAAAAGCCTCTATGCAACATTACGTGTAGAGTTGGGCAGAGCAACCTTTGAGGTGAAGACAGGAGTACGACTAGGATGCCCCTTATCTATCACTCTATTTTTAACAGTCATAGACTGGGTGATGCGCCAGACAACAGAGAGCAGTCTAAGAGGAATAAGATGGACTACATTTTCTACATTGGAAGATCTGGAATATGCAGATGACATTGCACTACTAGCACATTCACATCAACACATCCAGGAAAAAAAACGGATAGACTTAATAATTATATCCAGCAGGTGCTTGAACATCAATCTAAAGTAGACAGAGGTCATGACGCTCAATGTGAGCAACCCTGAGCTCATATCAGTAAGGAATCAGCAACTGGAACAGACAGACACCTTCACATACCTAGGATGCAATAGTAACAGCAGACGGCGGAGCAAGCAAAGACATCAACAAAAGAATGAACAAAGCAAGAACAGCCTTTTTAAATCTAAACAACATCTGGAGGTCCTTTCAGTATGCTAAAAATAGATGTTAGTAAATGCTTAAATGGATATTAATAACTGCTAGAAATTGATATTAATAACGGCTAAAAATGGATATTACTAAATGCTAAAATGGATATTAATAACTGCTAAAAATGGATGTTAGTTAATGCTGAAATTGATATTAAGGACATTACTGGAATGGAAAATCATCAACAACAGACTGATAAGAATAAGATTGAGAAGGAGATTCACCAACACTACAATAATACTATGCTACCAACCAACGAATGACAGCGAAGATGGGGTCAAGGATGAATTAAATCAACAACTGCAGAAAGAAATGGAAGACACACCTAAATATAATCTTATCGTAGTAATGGGAGACCTCAATGCGAAAGTTGGAACACACGATACATATAATGAAAGAGTAATGGGGAAATGCGGCAGCGGAACAGCAAACGAAAATGGGGATAAATTAATAAGTGTCTGTAGCATTAACAACCTGGTCATTAGAGGAACACATTTCCTTAACAAAGAAATTCACAAATTAACATGGGAATCACCAAATGGTCGGGACAGAAACCAGATAGACCATATTATGATTAACGGTAGATGGAGGAGACATGAATTACAAGATGTGAAGGTAAGAAGAGGTGCGGATGTGGGAAGTCATCACCATTTAGTAGTAGCAAAAATGAAAGTGAAACTAAGAACGGCTGGACAAACTGTAACTACACAGAAATGGTTTGACATCAGCATATTGAAAGATCCCCTCAACAGAAAAGCTTTTGCGGCTGATATAAAAAAGCGATATCAATTTGCCAAAAGTCAGGAAAAGACATTGACTGATGATATAGAACCAGAAATTCAACACTATTTCAACAATATATAAGGAAAGCAGCAAATCATGCTTTGGATTCCAGGAAAGGAAGAAGCAAGACTGGATAACACCAGAAACATTAAACACCATAACGACGAGAAAGGGAATGAAAAGAAAGAAAACAGAAGCGAAGTCCCCCAGGATAAAGCAAGTATACAGCGAACAGTACAGTCAGCTGGACAAAGAAGTTAAACGCCAAACCCGAGAAAAGAAAGGGAATTTCCTACACGATCTTGCAAGACAGACAGAAGAGGCAGCACTGAGAAATGAACAAAGCTCAGTGTACAAAATAACTAAAATTATCAGCGGAAAAGGAGGCGCAAACAATATTACATTAGTAAGAATTAAGCAAGGAAATCTCATCACCACAGCAGAGGGACAGGAAACAAGATGGGCAGAGTATTTCAGAGAAACTCTGAACAAGGAACCACCAGACACACGATTGAATGTTCCTGAGGCTGAAAATGATTTAGATGTTAATACAGACATTCCACGAAAAAAAGAATTCATCACAGCAATCAAAAAATTTAAAGAATGGAAAAGGTCCTGGCCTTGATAACTTGACTGCAGAGCTATTTAAGACAGACCCTGAGCTAGCAGCATAACTATTAGAACCACTATTTGCACAAGTCTGGAAAACAGGGACAATACCAACGGAGTGGAACAAAGGAATAATTGTCAAATTGCCCAAGAAGGGAGATCTTGCAGACTGCAACAATTGGAGAGGAATAACTCTTCTCTCAGTTCCCAGCAAAATACTAGTGTGGCCGGGGGAGTGGACGGGAACGGCACCGAATCAAGTTAGATGTGACCGGGCTTGGTCACGGTGACAAATCAAGTCTAGTGTGACAGGGTGAGAATGGGGTGGAATCTTTTATCAATGTTCATCTGTTGTTTTACTGGCGACTGCCAGAGTTGGTGATTACAGAATAGGAATTGGAACATAACCCAGGTGGTTCTTTTGGAGACTCGTAACTGTGTTTATGTTTTAGGCTGCATGATCGTCGAAAATATGGTAACATTCTTTTCTCAATTACCTGATGTAAACAAACGACACTTCCTACTGACGTTCAGGAAATAAGTTCAAGCTGGATTAAATATGAATGAACACCTTTATTAAGTGTCTGCACACTCAGACAATTTCATAATAGTTCATAAATACATGTGCTTCTGCGGTATACAAACCAGTCATTCCCAGAAATAACACACAGCCATCGAACTTACAAGATGGTCCAAACCCCAAAATCACTGCATCGCACGTCTCGTGCCTAAAACCAACTCACTTAACCCCCTTCCTTCAAACCATCACTTCCGTCCTAGCTACTGATCAATTCTACCCCAAGTTCGATGACGTCATTCCTGAACACTTTAATTAAATCACTCATAGGATTTGTGACTAGTGTTATTACACTAACTAGACACGCTCAAATACTTAGTGTTTAATCTTGCTAAGTATTCTTACCCTAACTATAATTAAGTGGCAGCACCTTAGTGTAAATCCGACGTAACAGTCCGTACTGTCACATACGCCCGGGGCCACTAAAGTGTATCCCGTAGGAGACACTTTATTCCCTAGAAAAAATTTACTAACTCTAAAAAAAATTATTGTTATTCATGTATCCCACCATAAATCATGTCGGAAGGACTACAATAAACAATAGATGGGAATAATGGATGAAATAACACCATTAACATTTCACACACAAAAATCGATCATGAATGGGTAGGGACTGATGGACATAATATAAATGAGGGACACATGGAAAAAAAAAAACTATGGAGGTTATGGTAGCTACAAATAGTACTAATAAGTGGCCAAAAAGAAAATATGAGCAAAATAGAACAGTAACTAACATTCATTAACGAACTAACAAAACGCTTTATGGGTTTATAGTCATCAATATCTCTCACACTTGTGCGAATCATAAAACATAAAATAACATGACAAGCGAGTTAACGTCGCAAGGAAAAAAAAACTGGCAAAAAAAATATGGTGGGTGCACATAAAATATAGCGGATGCCCAAAATGGCTGTCACCCTACACTTCACTGAAGTGGGTTATGAAAAAAAAATATGAATGGAACAAATGGACATAGAACCACAAAACTTGGTGGCAAAGTATGGGCAAAATGGGTAAGTCTCATTTTAAAAAAATGACTTTGCCGGTGTAACAATAACCGGAAACAATGAATGGAATGGAAACATGGTAATCAACGGACAATGGTATAGAATATATAAATGGGCAAATAGTTAAATCACATGTATGAGTGTCGGTGTAACAATAACCGAAAATTCAAACAATCATAATGCAATATGGTGTCATCATCATAATGAATCGTGAATGATGCCAACATTAGTGGCGGGTGAAGATGTACATTAGTTAATCACTTTTATTTGGTACAACAGAACGATGTAAACCTTAAAACAATCTGGGCAAAATCTTACGTCAAAAACATGGCACAAAGAAAAAAAACACAAAAAAAAATCATAGGGGTACAAAAGATGGTTAAACAAATGAGATCAGACAAAAATAATGTGACATAATGACGCTAACGCGTGTAAAAGGGAACTGAATCAACTACAATATATCAGGACTGCAGAGATCTTCTGAGTTGGTGGATCTCCATCAGCAGTGGTCAAAAGGATGTCGTGAGGGAACTGTTCATGTACCGGTAGATTCAGCAATGTCTTTCTTGCGGACGAAAATGTAACAGCTCTCCATAAATAACGGCTGTTGGACTTTCCTATCTGAACTGGAAATACGCGTAAAGTGTGTAACCCAGATGTTCAAGGATGCGTAACGATTGGTCTTCAAGGTAGCATCAGGATCAAGCAATTCAGCAGGAGGGGTATTGTGTAGGAGACCTGCATCGGAAGACACGAGAAGCAGGGTCGACTTCATGCTAAAAATAATAGCAGGGCAGGAAATGTCAACCTGACCGGAGACGGCATCTGGAGGTAAGTGCAGTTCAATTTGTAAACATCTTTGCAAAAATGTTCATTGCTTCCAATCTTTCAATGGCTTACAATAACAGGCGAGGATCGTATTGTGTAGGTTGGGATGAAGGAACAATGACGGGAAGGACGGAGTGGAGGCTGTGGATAACGGAGGGGAATACGTAATCTACGGGACGGAGGTGTGACAGGGGGAGGGAGAGGCGGAGGAGAGGGACTACGGTAAGGAGAATGAACAGAACCACGGGAGCGACGAAAACGGGTTCGTACATGGGCGGCCCGCTGGTGAAGGTGCTTAGGAAGGGGAGCAGAATCGCTAGATGAGGTCGAATGACGACGTTTAGAGGGAAAACGAGCTGGGGGAGGAAGAACATCAGGTTCAATATCAGAAGAAGCAGAATCGGGTGAAGAGTCAAGATCGGAGGGAGGGGGAGGAAAGCAATCAGAGCTAGGAAGAGGAGGTTCAACATCCGAAGAGTCGGACTCAGGGGCTGTATCAAGGTCGGAGGGAGGTGGAGGAAAATAACCAGAGGGAGGAAAAGCGGGGTCAGAAGAGAGTTGAACAGAGGGAGGAAGGGAGGTATGGACAGGAGTTGCGGCAGTAATAGGAGGTACAATAATATCATGTTGAGGCGAAGCATGAGAGGGGTCTGGAGTAACGGAGGGTAACTCAGCCAAGCGAGCATCACGGGAGTGGATACGTGAGTACAGCTCAGGAAGAGGGATAGGACCCTTGGAGGTGGAACAGGAACGATAACGTCTGGTACGATCAACCATATGGAAGGGGGAAGAAGGAGAGGGCACCGAGGAGGTGGAAGGAACAGCAGCTCGACGGACTACTCTAGACCGGAGTCTGTGTAAAACATCATCACTGGGAGGACTATCAGATTCTGATGAGGAAGCATCGTAAGCATAGGGCTGAACAGATGTAAGTGGAGCAGGAGGAGGGATAAAGGAGACAGGGGCAGAACTAATGGGGTCTGAAGGAGGACAAGATGCAAGTTCAGACATGGAGGGAGAGGAAGAGGAGGAAGGGTTATACTGGAAGGTAGCCTGTCGCACGGGGCGGCCAGACGGAAGAGCATGAGGAGGGACAGTGTAGGGGCGTTGCACATCTAGTCGCAACTGGGTAGCATGAGCTTTAGTTTCGTGGTGTCGCTCTTCATTCCATATCACGAAGGTAACCGGTGTTGTCTGTTTCACTATCTTGTACCCTGAAAGCCAGCGATGATCAAATTTATCGCTACGGGCATTCTTTTTAAACCAGACTAAGTCACCAACATGGAATGATGGCAAGCGAGTGCCCTTATCAAGCAAACGCTGTCGTTTCTTAAACGCCTTGAGAGCGTTATGGTGAACTTGCTGGTGGGCGGTACGTTTTTGTCGCAGGATAATCTCAATGGGATTATCGCCCATATATTTCCTTTGAGGAGTAAGGAGATTATCCAAAGGTAGACGTGGTTCCCTGCCATACAAGAGGTAGAATGGCGAGAAACCAGTTGTATCATTCACATTGACACGCAGAGCCTCAAGTGCTTGGGGTATATAAACATCCCAATACTGCGGATTATCAGCTGTGAATTTGGAGAGAATGTCATGAAGAGTCTTATGCATTCTTTCATTGCGACCATTTGACTGAGGCCTATAGAAGCTGGTCATCTTATGTCTGATATTAAGGGCTGCAAGAGTAGAATGGAAAGGGCGACCTGTAAATTGCTTCCCATTATCCGAAAGAATAGTCTTAGGATAACCGTGGCGAGGCACAAAAGAATTAAGGAAGATTTCAGTAACATCTTCAGAGGAAGAGCCACGGAGTGGAAAACATTCGGGCCAGACAGAGTACTGGTCTACAAAATGCAAGACATGGGTATTACCGGACTGAGAAAGGGGGTAGGGACCAGAGAGATCAACGCTGACGCATTCCATGGGAAAATGTGTCAGAGACATCATTTGGGTAGGGATACGCAGAGGACGCATGTTGCGCTGCTTGCATGTTCTACAAGAGTCAACATACTCGGCAACGTCCTTATAGAGAGAAGACCAGTAATATCGTTTAGAAATAATGTCTCGTGTTTTATCTCGCCCCATGTGGCCATTAGAATCGTGAAAATCATGGAGAACACGAGGGATAAGATGTTTAGGAAGACAGATGAGGAGTTTATCTGGACATTTAGGGTTAATCCAGTAAAGAACGTTATCAGAGGACTGAATAGTGTAATTAGAAACAGATTTTGGGTCACGCTGAAACTGAGATCGAATTTGCAGGAGTGCAGGATCTCGAAGTTGTTCCTTCGCAGTGAAAGAAGGAAAGAGGAGCTCATCAGGAGAGCTAGAGAGATTTTCATGATCAGAAATGACAGGAGGACAGTCAGCATTTATGACAAGTATTTCTTTGGCGTTATCATCAAGGTCTGATGACGCCTTAGGATCCGGTTTAGAAGAATAGGAGGGGTCTGTACAAGTATCATATGGAATCCGAGACAGAAGGTCAGCTACAGTGTTATGTTCTCCTGGGATATGCTCAATGGTAGCATCATAACTCTGTAAATTCAGAGCCCAAGTTTGTAGCTTACGGGGTTGCTCAGACGTCTTGGTTAACCAAGTAAGCAAAGGCTTGTGGTCAGTACGGATTAAAACCTTTGTACCAGTTAGATAGAAGTCTAACTTTTGCAATGCATAGTGTATGGCAAAAGCTTCCTTCTCAGTAACGGTCCATCGTTGTTGAGACCGACTGAGTGCGTGAGAGAGGAACGCAATAGGCATCTCGTTTGGGACTTCAGCAATAATCGGAGGAGAGTCCGAGATGTTGGCCTGGACAAGACAAGCACCAACAGCCCGAAGAGATGCGTCCGTATACAAGATCATAGGACGTCTAATGTCTGGATATGCCAAACGAGGAATCTTAGTAAGTGAAGACTTAAGATAATTGAAAGCATCCTGGCAGACGTCAGTCCATCGGAATCGAGCATACTTTTTTGTTAGAGCAATAAGAGGCGCAGCAGCTCGAGAGAAATTGACTATGTGCTTTCTATAGTAGGAACAACTACCTAAGAAACCGCGAACGTGGCGAACAGAAGTAGGAGAGGGCATATCACGGATGGCCTGCACTTTAGCGTCATCCGGACGGACACCATCTTGGTTGATTATGAAGCCAAGATATCTGGCTTCGGTCTGTAAGAAAGCACATTTGCTTAATTTGAGCATAATATTATGTGCCCTCAGTCGGTTAAAGACTTTCTCAACATGGAGTAAATGATCCTCAAGGGTTCCTTGAGTGTGGATCAAGATGTCATCAACATAAGCCAAGGCGTAAGATTGCATGCCCTTCAGTACTTCATCCATGAGGGACATATACGTAGCTGGGCTGCTCTTTAGGCCGAAAGGCATGACATTCCACTGGTAACTCCCAATATGTGTACAAAAAGAGGACTTCACTTTGGCTTCCGGTGACATCGGAATGCACCAGAATCCAGAACGGGCATCTAGGGTAGTAAACCACTTAGATTTTCCAACGGTCGCCAAGATATCATCAACCCGAACAAGGGGGTATGAAATTACCTTGGTGATGGCATTCAAAGCCCGATAATCGCAACAGAAACGATTAGTACCATCCTTCTTAGTGACTATTACAATAGGGGAAGACCAGGAGGATCGGGATCTCTCAATGATACCTGCTGCCAACATATCCGTAATCGATTTCTCCACGATCTCCCTATTCTTAAGTGGAGTGTGGTACGGCTTAAGTGAGACAGGCACTTCAGTGGTGGTATGGATTTCCATTGTTACAGTATTGGTTCTCTTCAGTTCCATGTCTGAGAGAGCAAAGATATCATGATTATTCTTGACGAACTGACAAATGCGACTGGCATGTGGGGAGTCAGTTGTCACTTGCTCCATTAATTGAGCAAGGCGTGTAGGTGGCACATTCAAGGAAGAGGAGGGAGAAGGAGAAAGTTGTGGGAAGAGAGGCTGAGGAGGAGAAGGACGATAACCGGAAGTACAGGGGAGAGTTGTAAAGGTAGGAGAGGAAAGTGAACGGCGCTGAGGAGGGTAGTTACTAAACGATACACGCGCATTAGTAACAGCACCAATGGTAGAGGGGTGTGAAGAGGGAGGGTGAGTAACCAAATGGAAAGGAATAGTGGGGGGGGTGGTTATCATACTCTGTGGAGGGAGGAACAGAAGTACGATGAGGCAGAGAATGTGATGCTAAGTGAGCAATCACTGTACCACGTTTGACAGTTACAGGCTTCCCAGAAGTATTTAACAGCATGACGGGAAAATCACGCTTAATGGAAACCTGAACAATGCAATCAACAACATTGATGCAGGGGTCATCAATGATGTCAATACCCGGTAATGGTTCCACTATGACAGAATGGCCAGATGAGACATAGTCGGATCGTTTGACCCGACCAGTAGCGATAGTCAAAGAGTGAGGCTTTAAGGTAATAGGAGCAGTGAGGCGGACAAAGGATGCAATGTGAATATCATCCTGAAGAGGGATGTATTCACCATTGACGCGAATCTGTCGCAAGTCAAAATAGATTCGGGCGTGATGACGAAGAAGAAAGTCACGGCCGAGAATAAAGTTACGGGACATGCCTCTTGTAATAATGAATGGATGGACAACAGATTGAGAACCAATCTTCAGGCTTATCATAGCAGTTCCAATGGAACGTAAAGGTTGGCCAGTAACGGAGGCCAAAGGAGTAGAGGAAGGAAAAAATGTTACGTGTCGACGAATCTGACGAAACAACTGTTCACGGATGAGGCTAACAGTTGCGCCAGTATCAACAAGAGCACGGTAGCTTTTCGTGTTGATGGAGATAAGACATGATGAAGGATCCGGAGTGACAAAAGGAGGAGAGACATAAGAAAGAGAGGAGGAAGACACCGAAGGTGGGGAGGAAAGTAAACATTTAGTCTGTAAAGACCGATGTGAGGATGTGTTCAAGTTACCCGGTATGGTCTTAACTACTGGGCAACCCAAGGGTTTCCCTGATTCATTAGGGGTGCAGGACGGAACTGTCCACGTAAAAAGGAACGCGGAGGACTTTGGGGGGAGGGCACAGGATTGGTAGGAAGCCACGAAGGTTGGCGTGGTCGCTGCTGTCTGTTCTGATAATGTAATGGTTGTGGCACGGGATTACTGTGAGGCTGTGGACTGCTTTGTAGCCGCTGAAAACAGCTGCGCGAGACGTGTCCCCTTTGCCCACAAGTGTAACATATTATTGAAGCTATTTGATGGACCGGTGGCGCTGGTGGGTGGTGAAGGCGTCGAGGCTGGTACTGATAATTGGAAGCATTATTACAAGGCATTGGTGACCTTGAAGGTTGCTGCCAAGTGTGGCGGCAATGGCTAACGTCCATCGGTTCGTCATCATATTGGTGTTCAAGACGAGGCTCGCGACCAAGACGGTTGGTAAAGCGTTTCTTCACGTTGTCCTCTGTGATGGCCTGTTGTATTGCATCTGTGACTGTCTGAGGATCCTTGCGGATCAGATGCAACTTAAGTGCGTCGGATGACAAACCATCAATGAAAATACCAACAAGCTGCCGATCAATATCTGCAGATGTGGAAGACGAATCAATGAAGGCATCTTCAGCCAAGTTTAACAGTCTGTCTGCATAAAATTGTACAGGTTCCTGTCTGTCCTGGTGTACCCTACGAAGAAGAGTCCACGCGTGCTGAAAATCCGTTATGGATGAATAGCGACTGACCATTGCCTTCTTCAGTGAAGCATAAGTTTCTGTAGGGAAAAGTTGTGCACGACGGCGTAAGAAATCAGTTACCAATGACTGGGAGGAGAAGAATGCAACACGCTTTCGGTCCTCATCGGTTGCCGAGGGGATCAAAGACACAAACTTGTCAATATCAACAAGCCATTGTCTAAAGTGAGAAGCATCACCGTGAAACGGCTTGACAATGTTATTAATGTTTTGGTAATTGGCACTCTGTGTTACGGAGCTGAGCGTATTTGCAATGGACTGTAATGTGTTGGATGAAGTATCCGGAGAATCAGGTAAAGTTTTACTCGCTGCCTGTTGTTGTAACAATTGCTGTTGAAGCAGTTGATTTTGCTGTTGTAACAAGTATACCTGATGCTCTAGCTGTTGAATGGGTGAATCCATCATAAAAAAACAGTTACGAGCTGGACACGGGCACCAAATCAAGTAGCTGAATCCATCGTAAAAAGGCAGTTACGAGCTGGTCACGGGCACCAAATCAACTTATGTGGCCGGGGGAGTGGACGGGAACGGCACCGAATCAAGTTAGATGTGACCGGGCTTGGTCACGGTGACAAATCAAGTCTAGTGTGACAGGGTGAGAATGGGGTGGAATCTTTTATCAATGTTCATCTGTTGTTTTACTGGCGACTGCCAGAGTTGGTGATTACAGAATAGGAATTGGAACATAACCCAGGTGGTTCTTTTGGAGACTCGTAACTGTGTTTATGTTTTAGGCTGCATGATCGTCGAAAATATGGTAACATTCTTTTCTCAATTACCTGATGTAAACAAACGACACTTCCTACTGACGTTCAGGAAATAAGTTCAAGCTGGATTAAATATGAATGAACACCTTTATTAAGTGTCTGCACACTCAGACAATTTCATAATAGTTCATAAATACATGTGCTTCTGCGGTATACAAACCAGTCATCCCCAGAAATAACACACAGCCATCGAACTTACAAGATGGTCCAAACCCCAAAATCACTGCATCGCACGTCTCGTGCCTAAAACCAACTCACTTAACCCCCTTCCTTCAAACCATCACTTCCGTCCTAGCTACTGAGCAATTCTACCCCAAGTTCGATGACGTCATTCCTGAACACTTTAATTAAATCACTCATAGGATTTGTGACTAGTGTTATTACACTAACTAGACACGCTCAAATACTTAGTGTTTAATCTTGCTAAGTATTCTTACCCTAACTATAATTAAGTGGCAGCACCTTAGTGTAAATCCGACGTAACAGTCCGTACTGTCACACTAGGCAGGATAATTATACAGAGAATTTCAAAAGCAGCAGACCACAAACTGAGGAAAGAACAAGCAGGATTTAGAAAGAACAGAAGATGTGAAGATCATATATTTACCCTCAGGAACATTATAGAGCAGTGATAAGAATGACAAAGACAAGTGTACATTAATTTCGTTGATTTTGAAAAGGCTTTTGACAGTACACATAGGGACAGTTTATGGAAAATACTGAGGGCTTATGGAATTCCAAGCTGCATAGTGTCAATCATAAAAAGCCTCTATGCCAACATTACGTGTAGAGTTGGGCAGAGCAACCTTTGAGGTGAAGACAGGAGTACGACTAGGATGCCCCTTATCAACCACTCTATTTTTAACAGTCATAGACTGGGTGATGCGAGAGACAACAGAGAGCCGTCTAAGAGGAATACGATGGACTACATTTTCTACATTGGAAGATCTGGAATATGCAGATGACATTGCACTACTAGCACATTCACATCAACACATCCAGGAAAAAAAACGGATAGACTTAATAATTATAGCCAGCAGGTGCTTGAACATCAATCTAAAGTAGACAGAGGTCATGACGCTCAATGTGAGCAACCCTGAGCTCATATCAGTAAGGAATCAGCAACTGGAACAGACAGACACCTTCACATACCTAGGATGCAATAGTGACAGCAGACGGCGGAGCAAGCAAAGACATCAACAAAAGAATGAACAAAGCAAGAACAGCGTTTTTAAATCTAAACAACATCTGGAGGTCCTTTCAGTACAGCACAAGCACAAAATTAAGATTATATCAGAGCTGTGTGCTTTCTGTGTTTCTCTATGGTGCGGAATGCTGGAGAGTTACGGAGAAGGAAATGTCGAAATTGTCCTCTTTTCACAAAACCTGCCTAAGAAAAATTCTCCTAATCTTCTGGCCGAATACAATCACCAACCAAGATCTGCTTACTCGGAGCAAGCAAGAGGACATGCACACCATCATAGCTGGCAGACGCTGGAGCTGGGTTGGCCATGTCCTCAGAAGAGACCCCGTTGCCATCACAAGAACAGCTATGCTATCGACTCCTGAAGGAAAACGAAAGAGAGGCCGACAAAAAACAACTTCGCGGAGGACTGTTGAGGCTGACATACAAAGAATGAACTAGAGATGGGGCACTTTACGAAGGATGGCCACCGACCGAGCAAAGTGGAATCAATTTGTTGTTGCCCTAGAAGACGCCACCAGGCGTGATGGCCACTGACTGCTTTGACGGTCGGCGGCTAAGGATCAAAGAAGAAGAAGAAAATGGATATTAATAACTGCTAGAAATGGATATTCATAACTGCTAAAAATGGAAATTAATAACTGCTGAAAATAGATATTAAGAACTGCTAAAAATGGATATTAATAACTACTAAAAATGGATATTGATAAATGTTAAAATGGATATTAATAACTGCAAAAAATGAATGTTAGTAAATGCTTAAATAGATATTAATAACTGCTAGAAATTGATATTAATAACGGCTAAAAATGGATATTACTAAATGCTAAAATGGATATTAATAACTGCTAAAGATGGATGTTAGTAAATGCTGAAATTGATATTAAGGACATTACTGGAATGGAAAACCATCAACAACAGACTGATAAGAATAAGATTGAGATGGAGATTCACCAACACTACAATAATACTATGCTACCCACCAACGAATGACAGCGAAGATGAGGTCAAGGATGAATTAAATCAACAACTGCAGAAAGAAATGGAAGACACACCTAGATATCATCTTATCGTAGTAATGGGAGACCTCAATGCGAAAGTTGGAACACACGATACATATAATGAAAGAGTAATGGGGAAATGCGGCAGCGGAACAGCAAACGAAAATGGGGATAAATTAATAAGTGTCTGTAGCATTAACAACCTGGTCATTAGAGGAACACATTTCCTTAACAAAGAAATTCACAAATTAACATGGGAATCACCAAATGGTCGGGACAGAAACCAGATAGACCACATTATGATTAACGGTAGATGGAGGAGACATGAATTACAAGATGTGAAGGTAAGAAGAGGTGCGGATGTGGGAAGTCATCACCATTTAGTAGTAGCAAAAATGAAAGTGAAACTAAGAACGGCTGGACAAACTGTAACTACACAGAAATGGTTTGACATCAGCATATTGAAAGATCCCCTCAACAGAAAAGCTTTTGCGGCTGATATAAAAAAGCGATATCAATTTGCCAAAAGTCAGGAAAAGACATTGACTGATGATATAGAACCAGAAATTCAACACTATTTCAACAATATATAAGGAAAGCAGCAAATCATACTTGGGATTTCAGGAAAGGAAGAAGCAAGACTGGATAACACCAGAAACATTAAACACCATAACGACGAGAAAGGGAATGAAAAGAAAGAAAACAGAAGCGAAGTCCCCCAGGTTAAAGCAAGTATATAGCGATCAGTACAGTCAGCTGGACAAGGAAGTTAAACGCCAAACCCGAGAAAAGAAAGGGAATTTCCTACACGATCTTGCAAGACAGACAGATAAGGCAGCACTGAGAAATGAACAAAGCTCAGTACAAAATAACTAAAATTATCAGCGGAAAACGAGGCGCAAACAATAGCACATTAGTAAGAAATAAGCAAGGAAATCTCATCACCACAGCAGAGGGACAGGAAACAAGATGGGCAGAGTATTTCAGAGAAACTCTTAACAAGGAACCACCAGACAAACGATTGAATGTTCCTGAGGCTGAAAATGATTTAGATGTTAATACAGACATTCCACGAAAAAAAGAAATCATCACAGCAATAAAAAAATTTAAAGAATGGAAAAGGTCCTGGCTTTGATAACTTAACTGCAGAGCTATTTAAGACAGACCCTGAGCTAGCAGCAGAACTATTAGAACCACTATTTGCACAAGTCTGGAAAACAGGGACAATACCAACGGAGTGGAACAAAGGAATAATTGTCAAATTGCCCAAGAAGGGAGATCTTGCAGACTGCAACAATTGGAGAGGAATAACTCTACTCTCAGTTCCCAGCAAAATACTAGGCAGGATAATTATACAGAGAATTTCAAAAGCAGCAGACCACAAACTGAGGAAAGAACAAGCAGGATTTAGAAAGAACAGAAGATGTGAAGATCATATATTTACCCCCAGGAACATTATAGAGCAGTGATCAGAATGACAAAGACAAGTGTACATTAATTTCGTTGATTTTGAAAAGGTTTTTGACAGTACACATAGGGGCAGTTTATGGAAAATACTGAGGGCTTATGGAATTCCAAGCTGCATAGTGTCAATCATAAAAAGCCTCTATGCCAACATTACGTGTAGAGTTGGGCAGAGCAACCTTTGAGGTGAAGACAGGAGTACGACTAGGATGCCCCTTATCAACCACTCTATTTTTAACAGTCATAGACTGGGTGATGCGCCAGACAACAGAGAGCAGTCTAAGAGGAATACGATGGACTACATTTTCTACATTGGAAGATCTGGAATATGCAGATGACATTGCACTACTAGCACATTCACATCAACACATCCAGGAAAAAAAAACGGATAGACTTAATAATTATAGCCAGCAGGTGCTTGAACATCAATCTAAAGTAGACAGAGGTCATGACGCTCAATGTGAGCAACCCTGAGCTCATATCAGTAAGGAATCAGCAACTGGAACAGACAGACACCTTCACATACCTAGGATGCAATAGTGACAGCAGACGGCGGAGCAAGCAAAGACATCAACAAAAGAATGAACAAAGCAAGAACAGCCTGTTTTAATCTAAACAACATCTGGAGGTCCTTTCAGTACAGCACAAGCACAAAATTAAGATTATATCAGAGCTGTGTGCTTTCTGTGTTTCTCTATGGTGCGGAATGCTGGAGAGTTACGGAGAAGGAAATGTCGAAATTGTCCTCTTTTCACAAAACCTGCCTAAAAAAAATTCTCCTAATCTTCTGGCCGAATACAATCACCAACCAAGATCTGCTTACTCGGAGCAAGCAAGAGGACATGCACACCATCATAGCTGGTAGACGCTGGAGCTGGGTTGGCCATGTCCTCAGAAGAGACCCCGTTGCCATCACAAGAACAGCTATGCTATCGACTCCTGAAGGAAAACGAAAGAGAGGCCGACCAAAAACAACTTGGCGGAGGACGGTTGAGGCTGACATACAAAGAATGAACTAGAGTTGGGGCACTTTACGAAGGATGGCCACCGACCGAGCAAAGTGGAATCAATTTGTTGTTGCCCTAGAAGATGCCACAAGGCGTGATGGCCACTGACCTCTTTGACGGTCGGCGGCTAAGGATCAAAGAAGAAGAAGAAGAAGAAAATGGATATTAATAACTGCTAGAAATGGATATTCATAACTGCTAAAAATGGAAATTAATAACTGCTGAAAATAGATATTAAGAACTGCTAAAAATGGATATTAATAACTACTAAAAATGGATATTGATAAATGCTAAAATGGATATTAATAACTGCTAAAAATGGATGTTAGTAAATGCTTAAATGAATATTAATAACTGCTAGAAATTGATATTAATAACGGCTAAAAATGATATTAATAACTGCTAGAAATTGATATTAATAACTGCTAAATTTGATATTAATAACTGCTAGAAATTGATATTAATAACTGCTAAAAATGGATGTTAGTAAATGCTGAAATTGATATTAATGACTGCTAGAAATGGATATTAATAACTGCTAGAAATGGATATTAATAACTGCTAAAATTGATATTAATAACTGCTAGAAATTGATATTAATAATTGCTAAAATTAATATTAATAATTGCTGGAAATTGATATTAATAAATGCTAAAAATGGATGTTAGTAAATGTTGAAATAGATATTAATAACTGCTAAATTTGATATTAATAACTGCTAAAATTGATATTAATAACTGCTAAAAATGGATGTTAGTAAATGCTGAAATTGATATTAATAACTGCTAGAAATTGATATTAATAACTGCTAAAAATGGATGTTAGTACATGCTGAAATTGATATTAATGACTGCTAGAAATTGATATTAATAACTGCTTTTTTGCTAGTCTTCCTTCCCCCTCTCCCTTTCCAAAAAAGCACTCGCGCATACACTGACTCGTACTCTTAAAGTGAATGGCTATGGTAAACTCAGTGGACAGACAGAAAGAAGATGAGTACCTACCATCAGTATCTGTAGATGTATTCTCATCAGGGATATTTGGAGAGCTCTCATCAACTTTTGCAGAAGTGTCATAGTCAGTGCTTTTAGAAGCGCTCTTGTCATCAGTATCTGTAGATGTATTCTCATCAGGGATATTTGGAGAGCTCTCATCAATTTTTGCAGAAGTGTCATAGTCAGTGCTTTTAGAAGCGCTCTTGTCATCAGTGTCTGTAGATGTATTCTCATCAGGGATATTTGGAGAGCTGTCATCAACTTTTGCAGAAGTGTCGTAGTCAGTGCTTTTAGAAGCGCTCTTGTCATCAGTGTTTGTACATGACCACTTCGTCTTATAATTTGGCATCTGTGATTTCTTTTTGTTAATATTCTCAGCCATTATTTGATGAATATCTAAGCTTAATGCGTGTCCGTTCTGCGTCTAAGTCTTCCACCTGAAAGTAGAACCGTGCCCTGTTTGCTACAATAATACTATTTTGACATTATGACCAAAGTAAAAGATTTACTGTTTACTTCGTAAGATTAATTCTGTCTTCTTCTTCTTCTTTGATCCTTAGCCGCCGACTGTCAAAGCAGGCAGTGGCCATCACGCCTGGTAGCGTCTTGTAGAGCGGCAACAAATTGATTCCAATTTACTCGGTCTGTGGCTATCCTTTGTACAGTGCCCCAACTCTGATTCGTTCTTTGCATCTCAGTCTCCACAATCCTCCGCCAAGTTGTTTTTGGTTGGCCTCTTTTTCGTTTTCCTTCAGGGGTTCATATCATAGCTGTTCTTGATATGGCATCGGGGTCTCTTCTGATAACATGGCCAACCCAACTCCAGCGTTTGCCAGCTGTGATGGTGTGCGTGTCCTCTTGCTTGCTCCAAGTAAGCAGATCTTGGTTGGTGGTGGTATTCGGCCAAAAGATTAGGAGAATTTTTCTTAGGCAGGTTGTGTAAAAAGAGGACAATTTCGACATTTCCTTCTCTGTTACTCTGCGGCATGCCGCACCATAGAGAAGCACAGAAAGCACATAGCTCTGATATAATCTTAATTTTGTGCTTGTGCTGTACTGAGAGGACTTCCGGATGTTGTTTAGACTAAAAAAGGCAGTTCTTGCTTTGTTCATTCTGGTTTTGATGTCTTTGCTTGCTCCGCCATCTGGTGTTACTATGCATCCTAGCTATGTGAAGGTGTCTGTCTGTTCCAGTTGTTGATTCCTTACTGTTATGGGCTCCGGGTTGCTCACATTGAGTGTCATGACCTCTGTCTTCTTTAGATTGATGTTCAAGCCCACCTGCTGGCTATACTTATTAAGTTTATCCGTTTTTTCCTAGATGTGTTGATATGAATGTGCTAGTAGTGCAATTTCATCTGCATATTCCAGATCTTCCAATGTAGAAAACGTAGTCCATCTTATTTGTCTTGAACTTCCCTCTGTTGTCTGTCGCATCATCCAGTCTATGACTGTTAAAAATAGACTCTTTGATAAGGGGCATCCTTGTCGTACTCCTGTCTAATGTATAATGCAATAATATCCAGTTTATGTGCTAAAATCAATGCCAGGGTGTAATGTACATTCAAAGATTGTTGCATCTACATTCAGTCCATCATTTTCAGTCTTCAGCTCTCTTTGCTTCAACCACAAATCACCACTTGTTTCGGTTCTATATGGTGTCTCCATCTTTGCTTCTATAGTTTCCCTGTATCTTTATTTTCTAGCGTTTGCAATAGTTTGTTTTGCATCGATTTCCTCTCATCTCCCACTTGTTGAATACGTTCTGGTCATCTAGGTGTATTATCTTAGGTAAAGGAAGGTACAGGATCCCGTTTACACACCCATTTAGGCATATTAGGAATATGCTGTTAGGCCCATATTTTCTCGACCATCGGCACACTAGGGGTGATGTGGTCAGTCTCACGCCTCTATTAACTTAACAAAAAATAGTTATTATACCTTGATGCATTATTTACAATTTTTTCAATAAAAGGCTCTTTTTAAAACAGTACAGTTGAAGCATTCACATGAAAATTCATGAGCCCAACACTTTAAAAAAATAAATTATATATATATATATATATATATATATATATATATATATATATATATATATATATATATATATATATATATATATATATATATATATATATATATATACATACATATAATATCATAATCTATTGTTAGTTAGACTAATAAATTAGGAGGGGAAAATAACGCCTATGAACAGTAAATAAATAATACATGTAATGGGGTATGTTGCTGTCACTAGTAAGAAATAAAGAAGTGGAAAACTAGACAACAGAAAAAAAAAACAACAACAGAAATGATAGGTTTACTGCGGATCCGAACCCAGGATCACCCGAACGACACCACATGATAAACTTATTAAGTAAGAAGAAAAACAAATTTTATCTAACACAGCAACCATCTTACCTGCGTCTCAGTGATTGACGTTTACTGGTTCGTGATTTTGCCCGCGCAGTATTTAAATTCGTGCCAAGTTCTTTACGTCACAACTTGTTCAGACTAATTTGAAATACCTTAACACATGTTTCTCCGAAGCCGAGATAACTGTGCAGCGGGAACAAATCTGTTGTCACATGTCAAAGGTGTACAGGTATCCTAGATAGTTCGCAAATGTAATCTCGTATTCTGAGTCATCAACTGTAGAAGTCGACACACCGTGAAGGTAGTGCGGAATTGTATTGTCACATGTCACGCTTATAATTGGCATAGACGACCAGACTCTGTCTATAAACTGTCTTTTGAGCAAACCAGAAATTAAATACAGATTTTGTCAGCCATCTTATTATACCATTGCAAATCTTTCTATTTTGTCGAAGTGATTTGTAATCGATCTTTTCCAGTTGTCACCATCGGTACACGACAATGGGAGAGCTTACAGACTAGCTTCTAGAGCACCCCTGTGCCGGAGCCAAGCTATTTTGCGCCTTATGCAAAGTTAACTACTGGCACCCCTAAACCCCCCCCCCTCCCCCAAAAAAAACCCCCAAACAAACACAAAACTAACTTTAATTTTCAATAATAGGTTTTGTTTTGTTTTTAACGACTATCTTCATTGAACATGGACAACGCCATCACTTCTCCGATCTCCTCCCTTAGATCACACAAGGAGGATCTCAGCGCAGTGCACGAACTCCGTAGCACCGGCGAGAATTCCAATGTGTGTATGTGTATATAATGTATAGGGATCACACATTCTATAAATATTTTTGTGGCGGGTAGGTTTCCTAATTTATAAATGTTGCCAGGACAGCGGCCTGATATGCCTACTCTTTACGATTTCCAACTGCCGTGGGATTTTTAATGTTCGCAACGTGCACACGGGACTTCCTATTTTTTCACCCGTATCCGAGAATTCTAGGCATCCGATCTCACTACCCATGAGACCAGGGGGGAGTATGACGTAATTAGGACCACTGCTTCTGAAAAAAAAAATTTCAATAAATTATAATCCCTCACTGGGATTAGAACTTAGTACCTCTTGAATACGACGCGGACGCCATACCTCTGGGACACTCCGACCCCTTCCAATAATATGTATCTTGTAGAAGAAAAGAAAAGTATAAAACTTGAAACTGCTAAATGTATTTTAGATTGCAAGAATAATTAATACAATAATCTTAGATGATCTTTCTCAAATACAAAAGAGCACAAAAATCATTTTGAACAATCTTGTGAATTATGATGTTAAAATGTATCTATTAAAAGTTTCAGTTTCAAGCACATCAAAGTCTCACTTTGCGTGACTTTTCCTTCTGAGATTTAGTCACTGTTGGGAGCTGCTCAGCGGTGCAGGAAAACTACATTGGTTAATTGCAGTGGTAGATCTGCACCACAGCGCACTTCCATGAAATGTGGTATAAATCGATGAGGTGTTGTGAAGTGTGACGCGGGGAAGGTTGTCAGGGGCTTTTGAATTGTGTTCGTGAAGGAGATAAGGCATGTAGATATAAGTGTCAGTAAGAATCCTTGAGCTGTGTATAAGAAAATATCTCCCATTTATGTCCACGGAATGAAGTAAATGTATTTCACTGTAGAGCAGTATGTTATATCGAACATGCCGAATGGGAAACAGTGATTCGTGGCGTGCTTGAATGCTATATATGTACAACTGGATTTTCATCATGCATCTGTAAACTAATCGTTGTGAATAAATATATAGACCTTTATCCAGTTTCCCGAGTTCTCGATGTTGTTAAAGGTTAATACGTTGTATCCAGTTCTTTTCACCAAGACAGTCTACGTGTCAAGGTTTACAAGCCTACAATAATAATAATACTAAATCTTCTAAGAGAACCCGCAGGCGTGGGGTACTTCGATTCTTCTCCCACAGCCTCTCAACAGTCACCAATTCCTTCAGGTCAAGTGCTAATGCTTGGACATGTTCAGTTGATATAGTTGCTAATCCAACTAGTCTCTTTTGCAACATTGTTGAGCGTTTGTGAGTTTTTGTAAGTTTGAGCTTTGAGAAACTGCCTTCACCACCTTGTCATTGACACAGGAAGTGTGATAAGGATCCTTAGAGCAACAGAAACATTAGGCACATCAGGAGTTTTTGTTGTAGTATGAAGAGAAGTACTCCCTATGGTAGCATAGACTTTGGAAGTCTTCGAGCTATTGTTATATGTTCAGAGCACAGATCTTCAGCATCAATATTATTGTTTTCATTGCGCATCACGGATTTTTCCAAATTCTTTCAGGCCTTAAGTACATCTTCAGTAGATTTTGTTGTTGATACTGTATATGTTATCATCGTCATCATCAGCTGCCATCTCCACAACGAAGGTTGGCTGTAATGGATCTCCAACAACTTCTGTCTCTTGTCTTTCCTGTCCATCTCTTGATGTTATCTTCCAACTTATATCACTGTCTTTCCCTTGCACGTTAGTCTTCAACTCTCCTTTCTGCTATGGTCTTCTGCAAGGTATTATGCCTTTTTATGTGGGTAAAGTTATTTTCGGTAAATCGAAAAATACCAAAACGCATATAACCAATCAGCTTGCCCCGGCAATTAAAAAGACTAAAACGCCGCGAACCCAATCAAAAGGGTTCCTTTACACAGTAGCATTTACCTGCGTCGACCTATATATGTGTGCGCGTTTTATTCAAATACACACATAAACACGAAGACCAGCCAGAACGACAGACTAGAGAAGAGAAAGCTGCCAAATTGATTCCTGCTTATCTGCATGCCGGGCAGACTTGCTTCACTAAGTCGGGTCAAAATCTGACTTGTATTAATCTTAGAGGGTTTATTCGTGTCATCCAACCTGCGGTCGTATGTTCGGGTCAATCCAGCTGCCTGGAACTTCGCAGGAGCATAGTGGTTGTATCGGAGCTACATCCTTAGTCCCCCTCAGTCTTGGGTGGGCTAAAGGAACGATCATCAGCGGGTGTTGTGTGCATCAAATTAAGAAGGACAGAACTGTTTTAAGAGATGAGTACACATTAGTACCATTTCCGTCGGCAAGTGTGAGCAATTAACTGTCTATGAAGAAAAAGTGATTTAACGTAGTGAGAGACAAGATTAACAGCACAGCTGATAAATTCTCTATAATTGATTAACAGCACAGCTGATATATATATATATATATATATATATATATATATATATATATATATATATATATATATCTATATATATATATATATATATATATATATATATATATATATATATATATATATATATATATATATATATATATATATCATATGTAAACTTACAAATCCATTGCATTCCATCTTCCAACATCCACCCTTCAGCACAAGAGTAGATAGTGTATATACTTAATAAATAAGGAAATTGTATTTGAACGACCTGTCAAGTTTATGATTGTTAAGTGAAATCTGTTTCCTTGTTTTAATATCACAGTTAGTTACCCAGCGGGGTGGCATTTTATGACTGTCTCCGCTCTACTAATTTTTCGAGATCAGATCATTCACAGCCGTAACTAATTTGTGATACCAGTAGTTCTCTCATGCACTGGGACTTCACCATTTTCCTGCAGAAATTCGTTTTCTGTATTGTCAGTACTATACTGATCCTATATACAATAAAAACCTCACGCTACACATGCCTTGCTAGAAGTGTTTGAGGGAGACATGCCTGACTAAAGCACGCGCTCCTCTAATGGGGTGTGGCAGGGTCGAAAGCATTTCCTGCATTAAGTGGGGCGGTAGGGGAGTGGGACATTTAACTTTCTCTTGTTCCTAACCCGTGTATACATAAAACCTTTCTCCCTATAATATGTTCCCTGGGGTGTATGGGAATAATCGCATTACAACTTTGAGAAGCAAGGCTTTAGGGTTTATCTTCCCTTTGTGCCTTCTTCAGCTCCGCTATGTTCGAGCTGATTAGTGATGGGAGCTCAGTGGCCACTTGAGTATGTCCAGGGTTCTCTCTCTCTCTCTTGTGTCACCCTGGGTTTATGTGAAGGATCCCCAACGAAGTCATATTTTCTCCCTAAAATGAGAGGGTAGATTAAATCGTCTAAAACTGCTTGAAATGCAATTTCCGCAACCGAAAGAATCATAGGCTGTAAACTCTTCCGAGACCCTTCTATTTCTAGTTTCACCAGTGTATTGGAGGCCTTCATCAAAGATGGTGAAACTAGAGCTGAGTATTCTAAGCGCGAATAATATAGACAAAGTACTGTTTGGTTACCAACAGTTACTTGCTCACTGATAGGAAAATGTCTGAGGTTTTGTTGGCATGTCCGAAGGTCATGTTTCCCTGTGTTGAGAACCGCTTCATGGTGCGTAACCATCTTGGCTGTTTCAACTTTTGTCGAGATGGTTTCATCATGCGGCACCCTCAACGGAATAAGTAATCCACTATATGTCGCACGAATTGGATGAGGCATGAGTGGTTTCTGAGGAATCTATTTTTACGCTTGTACAGCGTAGAGAGGTGTCTGAATGTGTGGCTTTGTCCTCTTATGGTCTATGTGGTATAATCACTAACGGAAGTGTGTTTTCTGAGAGTCTGCGTTATAAGATGTGGAATTTACCACTTAGTTATTTGTATGAGTATTTTTTTAGACCAAATGTACAAGTGAAAGGTAACATTTTATTCATAATATTGTATGTCTAGCCAACTGATGGAACGACTAGGAATATTGTCAAATCATGGCCTTATAGAAATGTATGTATGTGTATATATATATATATATATATATATATATATATATATATATATATATATATATATATATATATATATATATATATATATATATATATATATATATATATATATATATATATATAAACCCCCAGCACCCTGTCGACCTCGTTAGCAGGCATACAAGTTTTGTTTAGACCTCTTACAGTCCGATGTAAAATGTGAGTCATTTGTGTAAGATCTACACCATCGGCTTCCAGTTCCCTGGGCTGAATTGCTCTGTTTCTGCCTATGGTGATCCTGTGAAGGTTGTTGAGCCGTTTTGTGTGTTGTCTTGTTCGTACTTTGCACATCTATGGATGGACGATTTGATTGGTGGGGGCGATTATCGTGGCCGCGCTTTCTGACAGGGTTAACTTCTGCCTGGGAGCTCTGGTACCTATCGGCAAATCGCTTCACCTGCTCAAGAGTTTCGGCCCCGTGCTCCGCCAGGAACCGTCTCATGTCAGGGCTGAGCAAGTCCTTGAACTGCTCCACGATAATCATCTCCTTCAGCCCTTCATAAGATTCATCGAAGGTGCTGAGGGATCCCCACTTCTCCAGGTACGTTTCTAGTCGTGTAGCAAATTGCCTAAACTATGTTTAGCCTCTTAGCCTCACAGAACTTCCTACGAAAAGTCTCTGCGTTCTGCTGAAAACACTGATGCAAAGTCTTCTTCAAATTTCGTTGTTGTTTTGCTACTCATTGGGCATTTTCAGAAATACATCAAAAGCTGATCCCCTCAGACTCTGGGAAAGTTTCATTTTGTATTTCTCCCTCTCAAAGCCATAGGTAGCAGTTAAAGACTAAATCTAGAGAGATAGATGGCTATTTCTTCTAAAGCCTCAGAGTAGTCATCTAACTGGAAAGAGGCTGCATTAAGCGACAACGCATGAGAGATGCTTCCCCCATTGCTACCTTGAGAACTTCAGCACCCATGAGCACTGGACACAGAGTCTGTTCGCCTTCCTTCAATGTCAAATTCTTTCATCCTGATGGTGTGAGCTCTGTCGGCCGTTCCTTCCTCTCTTAGAATATCTCTCCTTTTCTCTTTCCGCTGCTTCATGTTTCCTTTGCGCTTCTTTTTCTTCGGCCTGTGTCTTTTCGTTATTTCTGGCCTATTTCTTTTCTTCACGTTCAGTGGTCTTCTCTGCTTTCTCCTGCGCGGCTTTAACCGAATTAACCACAAAATCAGTCAGAGTTTGGCCCGACATACCTAGTTCTTTACCAATATTCAGATAAAAAACGTGGAGGTTTTAGGACTCGGCCTTTCTGAGCAAGAAGTCCGTTTATAGGCTACACAAAATTGCAATATAAAATAAGCCGCTTTCTAATACAAAGTAACTAGCTGACTAAAAGTATAAATTAACCACAAGAACAAAATTAGGCCTTAACACATGAACTCTATTTTCCACTTTTACAAATTATTTTAGAGACAATTTACTTTTTATCACTTGTTAAATTATTCTTGTTAGTTATTTCACCTTATTATTTATTTATTTATGGAAACACGTTTGATCATATCTTTCTAAAACCTAACTAACAATACTCTTTTAGTAATCTGAAATTTATATCAGTGACTTTTAGGGGAATAAACCTTCAGGTTCTATAATCCAGGACGAAGTCGCAATATGTCACGGGTTGCCTCCCCTTGCTCTGCAGTGATGGTCTAACGATGGCCAAAACGTAGAGTAATATTGTGGGTCTTCAAAGGTATCTTCCTTCGCATAAAATTACTCTTATGCGCATATATGCGTATATGCGAGTAACCACAACCAAAAAGCATGCACCGCATGGGAACATAGCTGACATCAAAGGAGTAGAATAAAGAAGTGGTATCATGGATGGCGCAGGCAAAGGAGACTATTAGACAGGTGATCACAGTTGAAAATATACTCAAGGGAGACAAGTGGAGTAAGTCACATGAGAGCTGTATAAACTACCAGCAAGTCTTCATCAGCCTTGGTAGAGTGCAGACCTTGATCCAATGGGAGAGTAGAGCTAGAAATTGATCATCTTGTAAATGTTAAATGCTGAGGACGATGATACCATTGTGTACACTGATGAGTCTGTAATCCATGGTAATAAATCAGGGTGGGGCTTCTCTGCTAGAGTAAAGGACAGAACCGTCGCTGAACATAGTTGGGTTTACATGATAACAACCTCCAGCATTAGAATGGAAGTAGAGGCAGTTACTGCTGCCTTAAGATGGCTGTCTGATACTTTATTGACAAAGGCAGTTATTGTATCAGACGCATAATCTATGCTTCGGAAGATCCAAAATGGATGGCTCCGACATGAAAACTTCCAAAAAAGAGACGAATCCTCAAGAACTAATATTGATCTACTGTCCTTCCTGGTCATGCAGGGGTACGCGGCAATGAAACAACTGACAGACTAGCTTGATGCCCACCCATAGAAGGTGCATTGGACATGGATAAGAGAGAAATACTGAAGCAATTCATGATCGCTATTAGAGAATGGCACTGCAATCGATGAATCATCAAGGCAAAGACTACTGGAATTTGACATCAAACGTAAGACCAGTATGGTGGACGTATGAAAGTATGCTTTCGGCGTGTATACAACCAGTACGCAACAGGAACAATTAGCATTCATACACTTCGACATTTGCTGAGGGAGACTGATCACCTATGAGTTTGCCCGGATTGCAATAACGTCGATTCTAATTAACATTAACATTAAAAAGATTACCCTTGGCAGAAATGCAGATAGAAGGATGATGATGCTTCTGTTACGGACTTCTGACACCAGATATTACGGGCCGCTTCTATCACCAGATATTAGAAGCCCGTTGGACGTGAGTTATTGGGTTGCTCTTCAATAATTCTTTAGGTATTATATTCATCTCTACCATTTCGGCTTACAGTTCAATTGCAGATTTAGAGCCGTTATTGTGTGATTCAATATTATTATTTAATTCAGTGTCGTTCATTACTTCGTATTAATTCTCCAGCAGTGTTGTATTACTTTTATGATTAAACCTGTATATAATGTGATAGTCTGTACTGACCTTGCAAAGGTTATCTCAACAGTCACAGCACATTAGTAAACTTGAATAATTCAGGCAATTAAAACAAGTTCCATTGACGACTGAATATTTAATACATGTCCTTTTTCCAAATGAACACAGAACGATTTCACACAACTAATATTGGCATTAAAACATAGTTTTTAGGATCTACTCAATGTTCATCCTACAGACATTGCACGTCTGTATTAACCGTTAATTCTATAGCGTCCTTGAGTTTGCAACCAACTCTTTCAAATCCGTTTAGTGGAATTATTATCATTAGGAAATGATATCCTTATTTCATATTCGCGTATTCTGTCTATGTCTACTTATTCAATTACTTTGGCTTTCCTAGCCAGGCTTTAACTGCCATAAATATAATATCCTTGCGAAACGTATCCTACGCTATTCGCGATTATCCTTTAGACACTCTGGTCCTATACTTTTGACTTGATTAGCTTTTCCAGCATAATCTACACGGATTTCTACGCTATTTATAATTCACAGTGGGTATACCACTTTATACATATTCTTCATCAGTGGCCATGCCACATATATTATACACATTCCATAAGTGGCTCTGCCACACATTTGAAACACTGCCGGGCGGCTCTATGGCCATACATAGACTTACATATTCCTATTGGCTTCCCAGCCAGAACACAAACGGTTCAACACTTGAGTAAGTGGCTGCGCCACACATTTGAGACACTATCCATAAGTGGCTATGCCACACACGGCCATCAGGCCCGCAGGCCACACATGAACTGCGGTTACTAGGCTTGACGCGTCATACATCGATTTGCGCGATTTCCATTATTAATTCAATTGAGGTGTCTCGAGGTGCAACCATGCGAACGTGGCCACCATTCACATGCTTGTAAACCCCGAAACAATCCTCAACATCATCCCGCTCGCTCCCAAACGTGACACTCGTGGCACGTGTGAGAGTGGTGGCGAAGATATACCCGAATATAATGTTATTCATCATTAAGAATTATCTAATTAAATCAACACTCATAATCAGAAATGTGGATTATAAAAATTATATACATATAGTTAACTTTGGTCACGCCAAAAGCAGAGTCATAATCAAACCTGTGACGAAAAATTTCTAGACAACAAGTCCGCGAGATTATTATCAGTTCCAGAAATAGGTATGATGGTGAATGAGAATTCCTGTAACAATTGGAACCAACTGTGTATTCTCGCATTTCGCATTGTTCTGGACGTGATGAACGTAAGTGGACTGTGATCTGTCTGAATATAGAACTTTTTACCGATCAGATATTTAGACAGTTTCTCCAAGCACCAGACCACAGCCAACAGCTCGCGCTCGCCTATTGCATATTTCTGTTCAGCAGGTGTAAGCTTGCGTGATACAAACAAGCACGGATGTAGAATTTCTTCATAGTATTGAAGCAAACATCCTGCGATGCCGGTACTAGAAGCATCTGTTTGAATCACAATTGGTACATGTAAATTGGGTAATAATAGGATGGAAGGATTCTTAAATAAATTCTTTATCCTAATCAGAGCTTCTTCGCACTGCGGTGTCCACAAAATTTTTTTTGGACTACCTTTGGCCAGCAATCCGGACAAAGGAGCAGAAATCTGTGAGAAGTGAGGTATAAATTTATGGTAATAATTGATTAACCCGAACAAGCTTCTCACTTGCTTCTTCGATGATGGGGTAGCAATATCTAGTATGCGCTTGACTGTATTGTCATCGGGATGTAATCTGTGGTTACCTATGCGGTGACCCAGAAATGTAATCTCCAGACAACCTATCTGGACCTTAGAATGTCTTACAGTAAAACCATTTTGTCGCAGTGTAAGAAGTAAAGAAGATAAACCAGTAATGTGGTCTTCCCATGAGTCGTGAAATAGACAGATGTCATCAATATGTGTGATAACATCTTTTCTATCGCCCAGAAGGCGGCGCATCATGCGCACAAATGTCGCAGGCGCATTTACAAGGCCGAAGCACATGTAATTCCATTGGAACAATCCAAATGGAGTAGTAAAGGCGGTGAAAAGCTTGGCATGTTCTGTAAGAGGTATCTGCCAATATCCTTTCGACAGACTTAATTTACTAAAGTAAGTAGCTTGTGACACTTGAGAAAGGAGTTCGTCCAACAAATGCATTGGTTCAGAGTCGGTAATTGTGATACTGTTTAGACGTCTGAAACCAATACAAATACGGAGCGAACCATCCCTCTTTTTCACAATTACCATGGGAAAAGTATAAGGTGACTCTGATGAAGATATGACTCCCAATCTTATCATATCCTTCAGTTCCTTTTCAACCTTATCTTTATGATGTAGAGAAATAGGGTTAGGTCTTAGTTTAATAGGACGATTGTCTGTCAGAATGATGTCATGAGAAATTAAAGATGTTCTACCTGGAAGGTCAGTAAGTACATCATTAAAAGAAAGAAGAATTTCTCGAACATGACTTTGTTGTTTAGATGACAAAGTTGAAGAAATTGTGACATCCTTCCAAGATTCGGAAGATTGTAAAGATGGTAAAGAAAACTGTAGAGGAATCGACGATGTAGTATCTTCGTCATTCACTAATGCGAAAGAAGAAATATGAGATGAAGACTCAGAAACAGAGTTAATAATGGGAATTAACTCTTGTGGTCTTTCCACTGCCAATTTCAACATATTGACATGGAAAGTTTTAATTTTCCCTCTTATGTGTATAGCGTAATCAACATCTGTGACTCGTTTAATGATCACAAATGGACCGTGCCATGACACCAAAAGTTTATTATCATCGTGAGGAAGTAGTAACCAAACTTTTTCCCCAGGATTAAAATATCGTAATGTTCTCTTTTGATTATGGAATAATCTAGATTTTTGTGTAGCCGATTTTATGCTATCAGATGCATAGGTGCACGCATCGATGATTCTTTGTCGAAGTTCAATTACTAACTCATAACTAGTACGGGTGGATTCATCTGCTGATGATCCGACCAACAAATTCTTTAGAATCATCATTGGGCCACGGGGATTAGAGCCATAAACGAGCTCGAACGGACTAAAGCCCGTGCTTTCGTGGGGGACCTCTCGAAATGCAAATAAGGCTGCACAAAGGAGCCGGTCCCAGTCACGAGGACATTCCTCCGTGATCTTATGAAGAATCTGTTTAAGCGACCCGTTGTAGTGCTCGCAGACCCCGTTCGTTTGGGCGTGATATGCACTTGAAAACGAATGGTGAATTGATAGCATCGACTCCACTTCCTTCATAATGTTTGAGGTGAATTGTGAATCTCTGTCTGACAAGATTTCTTCCGGAAAACCAATGCAACAAAAAATCGCAAACAATGCATCAGATACCGACGCAGTAGTAATGGTTTTCAGAGGTATAGCCTCAGGCCAACGTGCACAAAGGTCTATACATATTAAGATATATCGGAACCCATTATTAGATGGAATTGATAACGGACCAATAATATCTATTGCTATCTTTTTAAAAGGTCTTTTTGGTACATCAGTGATTTGTAAGGGTGCCGTATGGAATCTGCCCTTACGTGATATGCTCTGACATGTCGTACATGACCTAGAATACAATTTTGTGTCCTTATTGACGCCAGGCCAATAGAATTGTGACGTGACTCTGAGTAATGTTCTTTTAATGCCCATGTGACCTGCCATGGGAGAGTCATGTCCTGTCTGTAATACCAATGGTCTATATTCTTTTGGAACAACCACCTGATGAATAATAGAAACACCATCATCATAGTATCTTGTTAATATGGACTTCTTTATCTGAAACCAATGTTGTGATGACCTCGTATGTTTAATAACTTTTTCTCTCCTAGCGCAAATAAACGCTGTAAATTTGGATCATTTCTTTGTTTTACTGCAAACGCCGCTGGTGATTCAGCAACGACGTGAGGAGACATAATTGTCTCTAATACAGGTGTAGGTGAGGTGTCCATATCTGTCGTTAACTGTTGTGCTCTGGTGACAACAGCATTTGCCACCAGTGGGTGAGATTCAACCCATCTTGCGACCTCATCCGGAGTGCAATCTCTAACTCCAGGTATGTTACCTAATATTATCTCAGCCACGGGAGCTCTTAAGGCGCAGGCATATACAGTACCTCCGTAAAAAGGTGTGTCGATATAGACACGTGCTACTGGGAATTTCTCTACATTCCCACCAAACGTAATACATTTCACAGTTTTACCCGTGAATGCAGAGGGCTCGATAAGCGAGTGCTGTATTCCGACCGTGGAACATCCGCTGTCCCTCAAAACTCTTACTTCTTTTCCATATAAAAATCCCTTATGGTATGTGAGACGTCCTAAATTCTCACAAGCAGACATCGAAGACATAGTGTGTCCGCAAAGAAGTGTCTTTTTCCTATCTGATATCAGATGTGATTGACAAAAAAACAAGAGTCATCTAACATACTACATAAATTAGCATGTTTGTTTTCATCGCTATCCTGATCTCTTTTGTCAGTACATGCATTAGCATGACTATGTTTGTCATTTTTCTTCGCGGAAGATCTAGAATGACCTGTCTTCTTTTTGAATGCCTTTCTCTTATCATAATAAAAATCTGTTGACTCATCGTTATCATCACTCTTGTTGTATGATGATCTATGATCATTATAATCTCTATGATAATCTTTGTGATAATCATCACGACCCCTACCTTTGTGTCCTCCACGATCATGAGGTGAATAACCTCGATAACTCCGACGGTAGACTCTTGAAGGAGAGCGATAACGAGGGAAGTTGTAAGACCCCTGATATTCGTGACGAACGTTCGTACGATATCGTCTGTCAAAGCTCTTCGATCTAGGTCGGTGATCATAAGATCTATGATCATGGAGTGCTGAGCACGTAGGCATAGGATCTCGAGGAAAAGATCTATGTACATCCTTGTTTGGGTGTGCCGTGACAAAGTTTCTACCTAGTTTTTCGTATTCTTCAATAGAGTTAGGGTGTCTCTCCTGTAGGAATGACTCGAATTCATGACTACATGAGGATAGCACTTTATCTCGTAGCATGAGATCCATCAACCCTTCATATGATTTGGTAACACCTGACAAATCTATCCATCTATTGAAAAAATGTTTAATGGAGGCAATAAATTCCCCAAAGTCAGCTTCCTTACTTGGCTTAGCCGCATGGAAACGATCTCGGAATCCAGATTCAGTTAACTAGAACCGTCTAAGAAGTACTTCTTTTACGACATCAAAATCGTTTCTGCTTTTCTCATCCAGATTCATGAAAACTTTGAGTGAGTCCCCGGTCAAAATATCAACCAAAAGACTACTCCATCTTTCCTTAGGTATATTTAAACCTGTAACTTTCATAATAAATCTGGATAAAAAGGAATCCACACAATCTCTAGACTGATCGAAATGTGGTATTTTCAATTTAGGGTAAAAAACATTTGAATTAGCTGAAGGCCTAGACTGATCTGATTGTACCTTAGCTAATTCCAACGCCCTTTCTTTCTCAGCATTTAGTTTTAAAGCTTCAAGTTTCATAGCATGTTTATGAGCTTGGTCCAATTGAAGGAGTTCCATTTTTCTTATTTCCATTTTCTGCTTTTCCAATTCTCTCTCTTGTTCTTGTTGAGCCATTTCTTTTTCTTTAAGTTCTTTATGTAATTCTCTCTCTTTATCTTGTTGAGCTAATTCTTTTTCCATTTTTTCTCCTTTTCTAATTCTTTTTCTTTTTGAGCCATTTCTTTTTCTTTTTGAGCCATTTCTTTTTATTTAAGTTCTTTTTGTTGGGCTAATTCCAACTTTTTAAGTTCACGTTGTTCAATTCTCTCCATTTGAGATAAATGCTTTTCATATCTATTCTCAGCATAAAGTTCAAGATCAGATCCCGATTTACCTACGCTCTGTCCAATTTTAATAAAATCTTCTAGCGTGGACATAGTGACAAGTTTATCAATAACTTATATAAGTATATTATTTGTCAATAAATATATTATGAACGTGTGATATTAGTTAATCCTATAAAACTATGATATTCAATGTATGCCCGAGACACGCACAGGCGACAATAGACAATGGATGGAACAGGACAATGAAATACGATGAAGTGATATGTTCAGTTATACGACATCACATGACAGATATAAAGGAACTAAGTAAGAACTAGACGTAGTAATAATAGAAATGAAATGTTTAAATAACATTACAAAAATTTAACGATACAAGTCGTCCTTAAACAAACACTGAGACAGAGAGATTTTAGAGCACAAACCAATTAAAATTGAACAATACGGAAACTAGGTTATGCAAATAAATTGACGTAGGCACGTGACGTCACAAATAGCACAACAATAAAATGGTTGTATTGCGAACCGAAGCTTCAGTTAATTTATATCCTAACTGCAAAAAAAAAAAAAAAAAAAAATAGTTAGCTCTTCGGTCAGCAAATACAAGCATTAACCCTAGAAGTCGTTATAATTCCTTGAATTTTTCCCAAAGGAAACAAACAAGCAATAATAAGCCCTAACCATCCTTCCCACGAATTTATATAAAACACATAGATTTTATACACAAAATGATAATGAGTAGAACTGCACGTAGAACAGGCAAGTGACAGTGGAGAAAATTGAAGGCCAAAGCTAGCCAACTGGACAACACACACTAGTCAAGAGCTCTAATTTAGACAAGAACTTATCTTATTACGATCCCGACATTGTGATTTGTGAAAACCACAACAAGATTCCCACACACAGCTGTTTGACTCGTTCCAATTGATCAGCAGGCGTCCGATTGATTGAAGAAAATCCGTTCACATTTAGTATCGAACGAATGTTTGTCGAAATACCTTTCCGTTCGATCTGGACGTACAGAAAGGGTATGGCTGTTCTTCACTGTTCTCTGGGTCGGTTCAGGATCAATAAATTGATTGAAAAAGATAAAGTTGAATCAGCGTCGAAAGTGACCGTTAGGAGGAGACTTGATTCGACCTTGACCTTCGTAGTTTGTCTGTGTACTCGAGTTGCCAGATTTGACTTGCGTCTTGAATAAAATTCTTCGAACTATTCACTTTCCACTGAGACTTTGACCGTTCCGAACTGAAATGTTCTTGTAGTTGTTTCAACCGAAATGTTTACCAACTTGAGCCTGACACATGAACGTTAGTTCTTCGAATTGGGTAACGAAGAAGATGAATTCTACACTTTCTGACACCAAATGTTACGGACTTCTGACACCAGATATTACGGGCCGCTTCTATCACCAGATATTAGAAGCCCGTTGGACGTGAGTTATTGGGTTGCTCTTCAATAATTCTTTAGGTATTATATTCATCTCTACCATTTCGGCTTACAGTTCAATTGCAGATTTAGAGCCGTTATTGTGTGATTCAATATTATTATTTAATTCAGTGTCGTTCATTACTTCGTATTAATTCTCCAGCAGTGTTGTATTATTTTTATGATTAAACTTGTATATAATGTGATAGTCTGTACTGCCTTGCAAAGGTTATCTCAACAGTCACAGCACATTAGTAAACTTGAATAATTCAGGCAATTAAAACAAGTTCAATTGACGACTGAATATTTAATACATGTCCTTTTTCCAAATGAACACAGAACGATTTCACACAACTAATATTGACATTAAAACATAGTTTTTAGGATCTACTCAATGTTCATCCTACAGACATTGCACGTCTGTGTTAACCGCTAATTCTATAGCGTCCTTGAGTTTGCAACCAACTCTTTCAAATCCGTTTAGTGGAATTATTATCATTAGGAAATGATATCCTTATTTCATATTCGCGTATTCTGTCTATGTCCACTTATTCAATTACTTTGGCTTTCCTAGCCAGGCTTTAACTGCCATAAATATAATATCCTTGCGAAACGTATCCTACGCTATTCGCGATTATCCTTTAGACACTCTGGTCCTATACTTTTGACTTGATTAGCTTTTCCAGCATAATCTACACGGATTTCTACGCTATTTATAATTCACAGTGGGTATACCACTTTATACATATTCTTCATCAGTGGCCATGCCACATATATTATACACATTCCATAAGTGGCTCTGCCACACATTTGAAACACTGCCGGACGGCTCTATGGCCATACATAGACTTACATATTCCTATTGGCTTCCCAGCCAGAACACAAACGGTTCAACACTTGAGTAAGTGGCTGCGCCACACATTTGAGACACTATCCATAAGTGGCTATGCCACACATTTGAAACACGGCCATCAGGCCCGCAGGCCACACGTGAACTGCGGTTACTAGGCTTGACGCGTCATACATCGATTTGCGCGATTTCCAGTATTAATTCAATTGAGGTGTCTCGAGGTGCAACCATGCGAACGTGGCCAACATTCACATGCTTGTAAACCCCGAAACAATCCTCAACAGCTTCTACCTTGAGAAAGTTTTCACAAGATATTCCAGAAGTCAAGAACAATGCTGAACATGTCTTAGCAGTGTTAACTTTTATCTGCCCGCCGCCTTTTGTGAAGAGGTATTATATAATTTAATTTAGCTCGTACAAACCCTCAACTGAATTAACAGTAAAATTTTTCTTATTGCCTCTCTCTCTCTCTCTCTCTCTCTCTCTCTCTCTCACTCTCTCTCTCTCTATATATATATGTATATGTATATATATATATATATATATATATATATATATATATATATATATATATATATATATATATATATATATATATATATATATATATATATATATATATATATATATATATATATATATATATATATATATATATATATACTGTTCAAAAAAAGAAACGCAGCATTATTGCAGTGGTATTGGACACCAAATTTCAAACTTGTACCAAAATTTTATTTTACGGAATTAATGTTTCAATCTTGGCATGAGGAAACTTTCAGACTTTAACAATGAAATGACGTTCATTAAATTTGGTTTGGGCTTTTATTCTTTGCTACTGAGGCCTCCGTTTCAGTAAGGTGTATGACCTCCTCTGGCCTCTATTAGAGAACGACATCTCCTTGACATGGATCCGATTAGCCGTTGGATCTGTTGTTGTGGGATGGCTGCCCACTCTTCCCGCAGTGCAAGGGACAACTGTCGGAGATTGGCTGGAGCCACGTCTCTCTGGCGGAGTCGTCTGTCGAGTTCATCCCATAAGTGTTCTATTGGGTTCATGTCTGATGACATGGCTGGCCACGGAATGGTCTAGATGTTGTTGTCAGCGAGGAACTGGGTGGTGAGTTGTGCCACATGAGGTTGAGCGTTATCCTGCTGAAAAATCGACCCTCGTGCAGCCAGAAGTGGAAGGACGTGAGGACGAAGAATTTCAGCGACGTATCGTTGGGCATTCAGGCGTCCTTCAATTTGCACCAGATCACTTCTTCCCATGAAGTTGATCGCCCCCCACATCAGTACACCTCCACCACCATGTGGAGGAGCCTCATCAACGCTGTTCTGGGCGCAGCGCTCATGGACTCTGCGGTAAACTCTTCTCCGTCTATCGTGTCGCTGGAGCACAAATAATGATTCATCACTAAACCAAACCCGTCTCCAGTCATTCCCAACGGTCCATTGACGATGCTGGTTTGCCCACTGCAGTCGGTTCTGGCGATGCAGGTCCGTAAAAACAGGACCTCTGTAATGTCTTCTAGCCCAAAGACCAGAGTCGTGCAGCCGGTTCCTGACCGTTTGATCTGAAATTCGAAGAGCTGCTGACATTGACTGGACTGTGGAGGACGCAGATGCAAGTCGATTCCTGAAGTGTCGCAGCCGTATGAAGCGGTCTTCGGCAGGAGTTGTGACTCTGGGTCTTCCACTGCGCGGCCGGTCTGCCACTGAGCCAGTTTCTTGAAATCGCCTCCAAAGGCGACTAATGGTGCTTCTAACCACATTAAATTGTCTGGCCACTACACTTTGTGACTGTCCAGTCTGTAAACGTCCAATGATGATGAGTCGTTGTTCTGTAGTGAGATGAGCCATACTTGCGCATTGAATTTTCAACTGAATTTATTCGAGGAGCGTCAATCTTTTACAAGCATTCAATAATATGGTCAGAGAGTTTTGTGTTCAGTACGTTTCACGGGATTCTCATGAACCTGGCACGAGTTATTGTCAAAAATGTTGTTTTGACCTTGACCTCTTTCATGACCTCACGAATCATGAGGTGAGTACAATTCAGGTAACCACGAGAAGTTAATGACCATGTGGACACAGTCGATAGGTTGACTGATGTCCAATCAGCGAATATCTTTTACAAAAGTAACACCAAAAATGTTGCGTTTCTTTTTTTGAACAGTATATATATATATATATATATATATATATATATATATATATATATATATATATATATATATATATATATATATATATATATATATATATATATATATATATATATATATATATATATATATATATATATATATATATATATATAAGATATTGATTCATGCGTGTGCACTTTTCTCTGTAATAACTAAATCAACTATGAATTTGTTAAGTACATATAACAAATCTAATGATCAATTACTCTTGAACAAATGTAAATAAATAAGAGCTGGTGATTATTAAAATGGAAAAAGATATCGGCTACAGAAAGATTAATGTTGAAAAAAAAAAAAAAAAAAAAAAGTTATTCTGTATTTGGCCTGCTAAAAATGTAACTTAGCTGCCAAAACGCTGAAGGTTGATGCTGCTGTTTCCGTCAATTCGCCTCCGTTGCAAGGGCAAGTCTCCAGATCAGTTCAGTTGACCCTGGTCAATGCAGGTATCTTCACAACCCGTGGATCGTAGGTTTCCTTTGTCGATCACAAGCTTTGAGCCACAGAATAGTAGTATAACTGGCATTGTACTGTAGTACCTAAAATGGTCTCTTTGATTCGTACCACAAACTTTAGAGGAGATAAAAGAACAGAACCTCTGCTAAGTCTTTGCTTTCCTGATACTAATCAGGCGCCTTTCCCGCTGTTCGTCATCCTATTCCCTTATCTGGATTTTTTTATTTCCCTGAGCGTACATCGTATAACTCATGCGATATGATGAAAAATAACCACTCTTTTAGTTAATTTAATTGAAAAATTGCAACTCGACAGCGGCAAGTGCAGTGTATTGTGCCTGGGTAAACATGTGTAAGTATACATACAACTTATTACAAATGATAGTAAATATAATCATATGGTGCCATCATTATCCACGCCCTGCTCGGCTCGGAGTCTGGGTTTACCTCTGCTTTTGGTTCCCTGTGAGAACTAGCACGAAGCAATCGCCAGCGCTTTGCAGTGGTGGTTCGTGAATATATCATTTCCACATACTGAAGTCGCCAGCCTTTTATAAACCTGTATAGCCATCAGCAAGTTCAAACATGACAATTTCAAAGTATATAAAATAAGTTACAACTCACCCCAATAGGGAAGATAGATTTCTTCTGTCACTCTTAGGTAACCTTTCAATTACGATTTGTAACCTCACCTGCAGATATTGTCCTCGCTAATTTGTCTACTCAGATGGGTTCCTCTGTAATATTTACACAGACAATGTCTGGGCGAAATTGATTCAGCAATTATCACCCATACCTTCCTGGTCCCTAGAAGGAAAAACCGCGACATATCGCTGCACCCAGACAGTTTTCCCAGACATCTGGTCTTCCTTTTGTATTATCCGGCCTTGTGTCTGAACGCATTAGCAGCGAACAATGCGCCTAGACTAACATGCAGGCCTTGGCGGCAAAAAATTACGTAAAACTCAACAATCATTTTCACGGTTACTGTAGGGTAGTAATTTAATCTGGTTCAACAACTTAAGCATATACAATTAATCCTTAAGAATGGTCAATTGGAAGTGAAATAACACTATCGCAGTGTGAGCAGAGTTCAACCGATGATTGAGGCGTGGCATGGCGTAGGTTTAGGTGCATAAAATGAAAAAATAAATGGAAACAGTAGATAGGGAAAGAAGGGGAGTAAAAAGACACAACTAATTCCGTCACACATTCCAATTCGCATCACTCAGAGAAAAGACTAGGCTCCAGATAAGAAATAGACAAATTTTGCTAGAAATTGATAAAGACTAGTATTAACTTTTGTTAAATTAAAAGTGTTAAAATGCAATAGAAGTTTTGAAAGTCACTGTGGCAACATTGGTGTTGGATAGAAAATGATAGATATAGTTCCTAGAAATGGAGAAGTGGACTGGTGAACTAGTGCAGGGATGGCACATGACAAGTCAGGTAGTTCACTATCCACTTTAGATGGTAGCTGTAGAAGAGAGCTGTAAAGTAAGTCACCTTGTCGCTAGACCTATCCTATGCTCCAATGATGTTTCTGTTAATATTTGGTGTGACTTGTAGCTCGTTAATTATCCTTACCAATGTAAAATATTAAATAGTTCTCTCAATTTCCACACAATAACACAATTTCGAACAGAACTGAAATGTAAACAAAATCAGTCTGCGATTTGTACAACGTACCTTCCTCTTTATTAATTAAAATAGAAGTTTGGTAAAGATAGCAGATATATATTTTCACAAATCACAAATTGAAAAATTATAAAATGTCAGTATCTTTATTCGTCATTTCTGGCAACTGATGATTTCTGGATCTTTTTTCTTCAAAGTAACGAATCTGAGTCAGGTCCTTTCATTGCAGACACCTCTCGTCATACATCAGGTATTGGTGTCCAAGATAAGTAAATCACCTGGACAGGTAGCCATAATGCTACTGTCCGGCGAAATTGCAGAGGTGGTCATTGAATCCACTGTAGTCTGTTATGCTTCTTACCTGAAGCTTTTGTTGTGACTGTCTCGGATAGGAACCAATCAGACACAGTATTACGGATCTGAGCTTATCACATATGCAAATCTGCTCACAGACAGGTTAGCTTTGCTTTTCTCAGCTATGGGCTGCTTATGTGGCTTCGACAGGCGTGTGTCAAGTTCCCAGGACGTCTTTCTGGCTTTGAAATTTTCATTCATTCATAACCCTCCACTCCCAAAGGAGCATAGGCCTTCAACAAACACATGCCAAGTCCTCCTCTCACGTGCCATCATCTCAAGTTCTTTCCACGTTCTCCTCATCATTTTCACCTCTGTTTCCAGCTCTCTTCTCCATGTGCTTCTTGGTCTACCTCTGCCTCTCTTGCCCTGGGGGTTCCAGAACAAGGACTGCCTTGTAATGCTATCAACAGGTTTCATCAGTGTGTGTCCTATCCATCGCCATCGTCTTCTTCTCATCTCTTGTTCCACTGGCACTTGTCTAGTTCTTGTCCTCAGTTCAACGTTGGTCACCTTGTCATACCATTTTAATCCCTCTATTCTACGCAAGCACCCATTTATGAAAGTCTGTAGCTTTTTGGTTGTTGTCTTTGTTGTTCTCCATGTCTCAGAGCCATACAATAGGACTGACTTCACATTTGAGTTGAAGATTCTTATTTTCGTGTTGGATCCGATTTCTCTTGATCTCCATATATTTCCCAATGCAATGAAAGCTCCTCTTGCTTTTTGTATTCTTATTTTGATATCACTGTCTGTCCCTCCAACTTTGTCTATATTGCTGCAAAGATATGTGTACGATTCTACATCTTGTATTGGTGTTTCTTCAAGTTCAACCATGTTATCATTACCTGTATTTATTCTCATTATTTTTGTCTTTTCCCTGTGTATTTTCAGACCCAACTGCTGAGACCTCTCATCGAGTGTTTTCAATTTGTCCTGCATCTGATTACGGTTATGGGACAGAAGAGCCAAATCGTCAGCAAAATCCAGATCATCCAACTGCTTAGTCAGAGTCCACTGGATTCCATTTCTGTTGTGTGTTGTCGATGATCTCATAACCCAGTCTATTGCTAGTAAGAGAAGAAATGGAGACAAGAGGCATCCCTGTCGCACTCCTGTTCTTATCCCAAACGGTTCTGTAAGCTGTCCTTCGTGAAGAACTCGGCATGTCATGTCTTCATATGTTTTCTTTATTAAATTAATGATCTTCAGAGGAACTCCATAATGCCTCATTAATTTCCAAAGTGATTCTCTGTCTACACTGTCAAATGCCTTTTCGTAGTCCACAAATCCGATGTATAGTGGTGAATTCCATTCCAGACTTTGTTCAACTATTATTCTCAAAGTAGCTATCTGGTCTGTACATGATCTGTTTTGTCGAAAACCTGCTTGTTCATCTCTCATTTTTTTGTATGGACCCTTTTAATCTCTCAAGGATAATACTGTTTAATACTTTTGCTGGCACTGATAGTAACATTATTCCTCTATAATTTGTGCACTCTTGTAAATTTCCCTTCTTAGGCAACTTAACCAGATATCCTTCCTTCCATTCTGCTGGTATCTCTTCCTTTTCCCAGACTTTACCAAGTAATTTATATAACATCTCTGTAGCCGTGTCGATATCTGCTTTGATGGCCTCTTTCACCGTTAATTTGTAGCTCTTCTTCCGCTGGCTGGATGTCCGGGGGGTTTTGTGGAGATGATTTATTGAGAAGGTCCTCAAAATATTCTGTCCACCTCTTCATTTGCTCTTGTGTATTGCTGAGCAGTTTTCCATTCTTGTCTTTTATGAGGCAACTTGTTTGCTTGTATTTCCCTGTTAGCTTCGTTGTGTTGCTATACAGTTCTCTCATATTTCCTTTGGCTGCAGCATCTTCTGCCTCTCTTGCCAACTCCTCAATATACTTCCTCTTGTCTCTTTTGATACTTCTTTTTACTTTTTTGTTTGCTTTTGTGTACACTTCTTGAGTCTTGGCTTTGGAACTTCTGGTTTTGCTTGTGTTTAAATCTGCTTTCTTGTTTTTTCTGTCTTTTATCTTATTGATGGTTTCTGTTGTTATCCATGTTTTTTGTTGTCGTTCCCTTTTCCCCAGTATTTCTTCACATGTCTCATTCCATACAGTTTTGATTTGCTGCCAATAGTCTTCTGTATTCTCTACCTCTTCCAGCTGTTGGAGCACTTGGAATTTGTTGGATATTGTGGCCGCTTTGAAATTTTGAGAGTCCAGAAATGAATCTAAGCGGGCTTTTATATCCAACCTAGATCCAACACTTTCCTTCTCGGAGATCCACGACGGCGTTCATTTTTCCGCTTGTTACTTTCGAGGGATTTCAATGCTGTTGTGCGATTTTCGCTACAAAATTCTGATTTTTTCGTCAATTACGAAAGATAATGATTTCCCACTGCCATAATCACAAGTATTTATAGTAGGTGTTCAAATCCCAACAAGAATTATTCATTTCGGGGCACTAATCATTAAGTTATAGCAGAATTACTGGTGTACAATTCATAATTTATCATAGACACAATTTACGTGGCAGTTTCAGAGTGTCTTGCCCGTGTTATGACAGCCACGATTCCTAAGAATCTCCTTCAAGTAATAAAGTTAGGAGTTGTAAATTAGCAATTATCATTAGCTCACATGGGAAGACTGCACCTAGACGGCTGCAGTAAAATGCCCTCGATCAGTCTGTGCAAAAAGCGACCGAATACCTACCCTTTACAAAGGGGTAAGTCGTAAATGTATGTTTTCTTATTCCTATATATGTATTTACATGTATTCCTCGTCTTCTTTTATCTTTAGCCAACGAATGTCAAAGCAGTCAGTTGCTATCACGCCTTCTGGCGTATTGTAGAGCAGCAACAAACTATTTCCACTATGCGCGGCCGGCGGCCATCCTTCGTGCAGTGTCGAAGATGTCACAGAACGTGTGGACATGCTCTTTTGTGTTATCTCTCACATCTTCAGCCCTACGGCTGTATCATTTCTTTTTCTTCATCTTCTCTAACCAATCGCTTTTATTTGGCATAAATCATACCTTTTCATTCTTTTTACTCTCTATGCGTAGGGCGAAGTCTCTAACACTCTACTCCCCTACGGACGTATCTGCAGAATTGTTTACGTTCCTCAAGGTAAATGCGATAATACCAGGTAATTATACCGGTAAAACGCTTATCTATTCTATCAGTCTGACCATCTTTTGAAACGCGTCGGTCCAACATTTGATTCCAGGTGAAAAGCTGGTGACAACACGAGCTCACCGATCGAAATGAAAAGAACCCAAAATTGTATGTCTGGGTTGCCGACGTTGGTTTCTGTTTGTCTGGCAGATTACACAGACGGTAGATGCGTTTATCGCTTATTGTGGGACAATCCCTGGTGATTGTTACAGATAATTGTCTGGGTAGTGATGCGTGATGCCATATGATGATGGATGGCATCCGCATGTCTGGTTTTGTGTAGTGTGTAGATGTGTTCAGTCAAAACAATGTTCATGCAACAATAACAGGGCAATCCACATAGGACGTCAGTAAACTCACGACGTATAAAGTCAATGAGTCTTGAAACAGCCGTTGACGTTTTTCTTCATTATTTATTGTGGACGCCACAGTGACAAAATGGTTACGCAAATGTGTAGGCACATCAAACAGTCATTATCACAGCAACATTCAATACAGCAATAAACGGTAGACAGCATTACAATGATGAGTCAGATGCATGTTATATTTCAAAGTGCTGTAAATGTAGTCAGGTGAACAACTCCATCCTTTTCTATAACAGCCAGGAGATAACCAGATGTATGAGATCAGTTCACTCTCCTTAGTTTGACTTCAGCAAGACAGACACGTCTGCCGAAGTATAAACAATGTCCTCAAAAATATCCTCTAGATAATAAAGGTTTTCCAAACCTAGTTCATTTAACAAAGTAGCAAGTAATGGTCCTTGGTACCTGCATCAACCGATGCAGTACAATGCAGCGACATGTGAGCTAGGAAAACATCTCGTGACGACGACTTTCGCAGACAGGCTATGAATCGAAATCGCTCACGACCCAAAATCAATAGAGTTAATGAAAGAGTCAATTTACCTTGCTTTCATGAAATACACAGAAATATCACGCCTCCCGACATGTGGGAAACACTAGAGGTATTATCTCGAATAAACGAAATATCCATTAAGAGGACTACACATCCCTGACAGAACAAAAATAGCGGAGATCCCCTCTTCAACGAGGCATCTCTTTCGCCATTCCAAATCGCTCACTCCCACTAGTGGTGGGCGGAAACCGATCCACAAAGAAGCAAGACAAGTCATGCGCAGTCCAGCGCAAAACGACCACAGCTCAAACTTAACTGCATTCGATACCAACGCGAGAAGACAAATGCTTACCGAGAAAAGTGACTATAAATTCCAAGCAGTTGTTGCCCTTGCGTTATAAAACAGATATTGAAATAAAACGATGTTGCGAGAATTTATCACGCAACATATCACCACCTCCTCCCGATAAAAAAAAAAAATGTGGAACATATTTTTTTTTTTTCAATATCAAAGAGCAAGCGATAAGCGGCTCAAAACGCACGAATTATGCGCTGATAATTAACTAAATTGCCAAACAATAGGCTAATTATAGAGTGTCTGGTGAGGATATACCTCAACAGAAAAATAAATATGTCTCAAAAAATATTCACATCGGGGAGGTGTCACCAACACACATCACGTTAGCATGTAAACACAATATACGTATGCAAGTTACTATAATCATCATTAAACAGCATACTCTAATATTGTCTTTAAAAATGGATGTACAAATCTGATAGGAAAATTTAAATAGTACATTCTTTGACATGTAATGACATAAGTACATAGTAAAGTTAAACTACATGACGATCCAGGACATATGCTCTGGTATTTCGAGGGTAAGTACACAATCTAGAACTCGTAAGGTAAGTCCTCAGCTCAACAATGACATTCTGAGAAAGTACAAGCAATATAATGCTAATTAATAACTAATATGCTTCATAAGGTACAATACATTATTAATAATTGTGGCTGTTTAGTAAACTAACGGCCCTTATATTAACTACTCAGTCCTCCTCTATCATCTTAAAAAACGAACAGAAGAAGATGACAACAAAGCACGATAGTGTGTACATATAAAGTAAGTACAGATGTGCTAATCTATTGTAGAAATATAGGTGTGTTATGACTCTGTAATATATGGAAATATAGGACAGAAGTATTAGTTGGAGTCATGTGGGCATCTAGACAAAATGTCAGCCATCACATTATCCGCACCACGGATAGCTCGTACCGTGAAGTGAAAAGGTTGAAGAGCTATAGCATATCGAGTGGATCTCGAACTCTTCAAATTCTTAGTCTGAATAGCTGTAAGAGCTTTCTGATCAGTCTCTAGAATGAAATGTGCGCCCAGGAGGAATCTTTGTAGTTTTAGAATTGACCAAACCATCGCTAACAACTCACGGTCTAAAACCGAGTAGTTCCTCTCTGCCGCATTTAGTTTTCTAGAAATGTACATAACAGGATGCAGAGTATTTGCATATTCTTGCATCAGTGCTGCTCCAATCCAAGTGGATGAAGCATCACTCCGAAGAACAAAAGTCCTATCAAGAGTAGGTAATCTTAAGATGGGAGGAGAAGAAAATATATTCTTGATTTGGTCTAGTGAAGATTGGCATTCTTCAGACCAACGGACCAGATTAGGCGAACCTTTCTTCAACAATGTTGATAGAGGTGCCATGATCGAAGATAAATTTGGAATAAATCTCCCATAAAATTGAATTAAACCTAAGAGACTCCTAACTTGTTTCTTCGTTTTAGGAACAGAGATGTTCAGTATTTTGGAAGTATTGTGGTCTTCTGTCTTCAAGAGACCATGACCAACACGATGACCCAGGAAAGAGATTTCACCAAAACCAACAAAAGCTTTAGAAGGTTTTGCTGTCAAATTATTCTCACGTAGAGTGGACAGTAAGTCATATAACCCTAAATAGTGATCTTCCCAGGTATCACTGAAGAGACAGATGTCATCTAAGTATGCGATGACATCCGAACGATGTGACAGAATTCGACGCATCATGCGAACGAAAGTGGCAGGGGCGTTCATGAGACCAAAAGGCATAACATTCCATTGAAATAGACCCCTAGGTGTAGAAAAAGCAGTAAGAGGTTTGGCATGCTCTGCTAAAGGCACTTGCCAATAACCTTTAGACAAGTCAAGTTTAGTGAAGAATCTAGAATTAGAAAGTCTAATCAGTAGATCTTCTAACAAAGGCATCGGTTCAGCGTCGAACTTTGTGACCTGATTCAATTTGCGATAATCAACGCAAATTCGTATGTTCTTATCCTTCTTCCGGACAATAACCATGGAAGAAGAATATGGTGAAGTCGATGGTTCAATTATATTTAATTGAATCATTTCATCCGATTCCTTTTCCACTTGCGACTGAAAGTGTATAGGAATAGGATACGGCCTAACCCTAATTGGATTATTGTCGGTAAGAATTATGTCATGTTCTATGACATCTGTGTGTCCAGGAATGTCAGTGAGAACATCCTGAAATGTTTGTAACATCGACGAGACTTGTCGATGTTCGTCACCAGAAAGATTAGGAGAAACAGAAACGTTTTTCCAAGATTCCGTGGAATGTAATGGAACCACTGGAAGGGGAAGGTTGACATCAGAGAAGGTAGCTTCCTCATCCTGAATGACAGACAGGGATGAATAATGACCGTGAGGTGCAGGAGCATCATCCGTTGCCTGGAAAATAGGCAGCAAATAGTCCGGACGTTCGTGAAATTCCGAAAGCATGTTTATGTGGAAAGTTTTATGCTTTCCATCAATATCGACCACATAGTCAACATCGGAAATCCGAGAGACTATTGCATACGGACCTTTCCATGCAATAAGAAGTCTATTTTCCCTACTGGGGAGTAGGACGAATGCTTTGTCACCTGGACAAAGTTGTCGTAGACGTCTATTCTTGTTAGCAAACTGCCTTGCCTTCTCTTTAGCAATTTCTGATGAAGCAGTTGCTAGCTTACATGCCTCAATGATCTTTTGTCTAAGAGCAATGACATACTCATATGAGGATTGAGTTTCATCGCTAATATCATCGGCAGTGATGAGATCGTGTAATAAAGACATAGGGCCGCGTGGACGCGCGCCAAAGACAAGTTCGAAGGGAGAAAATCCTGTGTGTTCATTAGGGACTTCTCTATAGGCAAAGAGAGCCGCGGGTAAAACCCTGTCCCAATCTTGAGGATGATCTTCAGTTATCTTACCAAGCAAAGTCTTGAGCGTTCTATTCAGACGCTCAACTAACCCATTAGACATAGGATGGTAGATACTACTGAGAGATCGTTCAATATGTAAGGTAGACATTACCTGTGACATAGTGTCAGATATGAGTTGAGTGCCATGGTCTGACAATATTTCTCTGGGGAACCCCAAGCGAGAAAATATCAACCAAAGAGCATCTGCGATATCTGTAGTAGATATGCTCTTAAGAGGAATAGCCTCTGGTTAACGTGTGCACATATCGACACATGTAAGGATAAACTGATGTCCTCTGGCCGACTTGACCTTAAAAGGGCCAATAATATCTATGGCCATTTTCTGAAACGGCCGAATAGGAATGTCAGCAGCCTGGATAGGCGCAGCATGTCGTGGTCCTCTAGATTTGACCTCCTGACATACCTTGCATGATCGGCAGTAAATACGAATGTCCTTATTGACAAAAGGCCAAAAGAAAGCCGCAAGGACTCTCGACTTCGTACGGGCAAAACCCATATGTCCAGCACATTGCGAGTCATGAGCATGTTGCAATATTTGGACTCTCATGCTCTTGGGAACAAGAATTTGCGAATGTGCCGACGTAGCCGAATCTTGTACCATACGTACAAGTACGCCGTTTCTCATTGCAATCCAAGATTTTCTATTTGTATCCTGATTCGGATCACCTTTCTTCGCAAGAACGAAGAATTTTTTTAAAGAAGAATCTTCTTCTTGCAATTTTATGAAAGAGTCACGAGTGATCACTAAGTGACTATCTTGGCTATCAACTTCATTATCACTATTCAGTGAAGTTTCGGGTGTTTGTAGAGCTTGTGCTCTTGTAACTACTGCATTTGTAGCTTGCATGTTATTATCTTCCCAAGCAGCAATCTGCTGTGGGGTACACTCCCTAACTCCGTGAATACGACCAATAATAAGGTCCGCAATAGGATTAGGTAAGAGACAAGCATGCACATCTCCAGTAAAGAAAGGAGTGGCAATGCGAATTACAGCAGTAGGATATTTTTCTAGAGTGCCGCCAAATGTGACACATTTAATAACCCTTCCTGTAGCACAAGATGGATCTACAAGCGATTGTCTAACACCAATAGTGGTGCATCCGGAATCGAAAAGTAGTGAGACCGGAGTATCATTAACAAGACCCTTATTTAGAATTAAAGAACCCCTCCCGTCATGCGCAACAGCAGCAGGAAGAGCGGGAAGTGGGTGACCACAACTCAAAGTAGTTATGGTACCCGGTTCGAATAAAGTACTGCATTGGGGGCATTTGTTTGCTCTCTCAAAGTCAAAAGCAGAACTAGTGACAGCGTCAAAGTTTTTACTATCAACAACATGATTACAGGCTGCCTCAGTTTCCTGTTGTACAGCATTAGCCTGCTGATATCTCTTTTTTTTGTGTTGAGATCTACCCCGACTATTATTACCTCTGAAGTTATCAGAGTTATTATTATCTCTGCAGTTATTATTGTCTCTATTGTAATTGTTATACTGGTTCGAATTCCAGTTTCCACGATTACTATCATGTTCACATTGATGCGAACATCTATTTGTTTGGTTCTGAGGTCTTCGGCAGGAATAACCTCTATTACCATATCCTCTTTTGAAATGCTTATAATTATTAGGGTGATAGTAACGAGTACTATCAGGTTGTCTCCAATTCTTCGAAGAAGAATCACCATGAAATTGATTTCCATGATTTTGACAGAAATTACCGCTACTCTTTCTATCAAAATTTTGTTGGGATCTACGAGCAAAGTTTTGACCATACGGAGCTGCCGAAGCAACTGGTAAACCTTCTTTCACCTTAGAGTTACCCATGGTTATGTGTGGGTGCGCAGTTACGTATTGGCAACAGAAATCTTCCATTTCTTTTATTGTTTTAGGTTTACGTTCATGAAGGAAAGCAAGGAAAGACTCATTGACAGACGACATGACTTTGTCTCTAAGTATTAAGTCCATAAGTCCTTCATAAGTTTTTTCCGTCTTAGATAGTTCAACCCATCGTGAGAAAGTAATGCGTATTCTTGCAATAAACTCGGAGAATTCAACTCCATTTTCAGGTAACATGTTTTTAAAATGTAGACGATAGCCGTCTTCGTTAAGCTGATATTTCTTTAACAAAGCGGCCCTGACAACCTCATAATTGTTCTTGTCAGGTTCATCCACCATATTTAATATACTTAGAGCTTTACCTGTCAGTATCCCTGATAACTGATAAACATATTTTGCTTTGTCTATGTTATGAGCTGTACATGCTTGTTCAAATCTGTCCAGATAGAACATTATGTCATCGCTGGAAGGACTAAATGTTGGTAACTTAATCTTAAAAGTATCATTATTAGCCTTACCAGAAGATGAACCCTTGTTTGAATCATTACCATTACTCATGCTTGTCAATTTCAATTTTTCCAACTCTAAAGCTAAGACCTTTTCTTCATGTTCCATTTTTGCTTTCTCTTTCCTCTCATCAGACTCTCTCTGTAATCTTCTTTCCTCAGCCTGAGCCTCTTTTTGAAGTCTTTCATTTTCAGCTTCTTTTTCAAGTCTTTTATTTTCATACTCTTTTTCAAGTCTTTTATTTTCAGCTTCTTTTTCAAGTCTTTTATTTTCAGCCTCTTTTTGAAGTCTTTCAGCTTCTAGCTGTAGCTGGAGTTTTCTCTCCTCAGCTTCTGATTCCCTTTTTTGTTTTTCCATTTCCATTTGGAATCTTTTTTCATCCACCTGCATCTGCAGTTTCTTTTGTTCAGCTTCCATTGCTTTATCATATCGAGCAGTTGCAAATTCTTCTAACTTATCACCAGTCTTCCCAAGCAATTTACCCTGCTCAATAAAGTGCTCAAATGTAGACATGTTGTCTAACATATGAGTCCAAAACCTGAAATAATTAACTAATTTATTTCAAACCTAAGTGTAACAAGTCTTAATTAAGCACTTGTATATTCACATCACCTTATATTATCCCAGTCTCTGTGGGAAACAAGTCTCCAATCAAAGAACTTGTATATGAAATATCAGCACTCAATTCTTGATCATAAGTGCACTTCTCATTCAATAGTGCACGACACTATTCATCATTCATTTATCATCAGTATAGTAGTAACAGTGCATTAGCATAGCCCATTAACTAATTACTATAACTGTAAACAATGACTATGTAAACACATGCAGAATGTAAACATTGAAAATGTAAACAATACAAACAATGTAAACAATAACAATGTAAACAATAACAAAGATCAGCAACAATACAAAAACTTTCGCAGAAATCAACTAAAAATAAAGCAGAAATTAATGAAATATCACAAAAAATGTGACGATATCTGCGATAGAATTAAACAAAATACATGACACCACAGTGTATAAACAAAAATGTTGTATGAAACTAAATTATAGACAAGAGTAGGCTAACAAACACAAACAAATCAAAACAAAACTAAAGAATGCGAAATAATAACGAAAACAATATTAAAACATGTCATCACAGCTAACATAAATAGCAACAGAAGTCGCTTAGCAAATTCCAGTATTGGAAATTTGCAAACCTTACAGAAAACGCTCACAATAGACGACCTCTATGACGTGGCATAATCTAACGGAGACACCACCCAACCGAGAACCCGCTGAAATATAAACATATAAATATACAAATAACATATAGACATATAACATATAGAATGAGATGATACACAGAAGACTCAGCAGAAGTATAAGGGCACAGTTTACATACAAACAGGCCACTTAACTTATAGGCTTCCAATCGTAGAACAGCAGAAAAACGGATGTCAATCAACGTCCTAAAGAGCGAAGCTCCAACGATGATGGCACATCTGAACTGCTTCCACTGCTAACACGATGGTACAAGAGCTTCTGACATACTGTGTGTTGAGTTGTTTCGGCACTTGACCTTCTAATCCAAAAGTAAGTTGATGGAAATCGGTACTTGGCCTTCTTCAGAAAACAACCCGTTTCAACCGGCACTTGACCTTCACAAAAACGACAGCACTGGAACCTTGACAGCAGCAACTTGCTTGACTTGCGTAAAAGATAACAGCAGTCCGAGTTATCCGGCAACATGTAACAACGCCGGGTACTGTCAAATTCTTGTTTCCGTCAAAAAATTGAAATTTGACTTTTACCGGGCAACGCCGAGTACTTTGAAAATTTTGAAGATGTTGACTGTATTGAAGAATGTTAATTTCTTGAAGGATGCTGATGAATTCTTGTTGAAAATGAAGTGGGTAAGGGACCCCGTGTTTGCTGGTACCAGAATCAAACCAGCTTATGGCCACCAAATGATGCGTGATGCCATATGATGATGGATGGCATCCGCATGTCTGGTTTTGTGTAGTGTGTAGATGTGTTCAGTCAAAACAATGTTCATGCAACAATAACAGGGCAATCCACATAGGACGTCAGTAAACTCACGACGTATAAAGTCAATGAGTCTTGAAACAGCCGTTGACGTTTTTCTTCATTATTTATTGTGGACGCCACAGTGACAAAATGGTTACGCAAATGTGTAGGCACATCAAACAGTCATTATCACAGCAACATTCAATACAGCAATAAACGGTAGACAGCATTACAATGATGAGTCAGATGCATGTTATATTTCAAAGTGCTGTAAATGTAGTCAGGTGAACAACTCCATCCTTTTCTATAACAGCCAGGAGATAACCAGATGTATGAGATCAGTTCACTCTCCTTAGTTTGACTTCAGCAAGACAGACACGTCTGCCGAAGTATAAACAATGTCCTCAAAAATATCCTCTAGATAATAAAGGTTTTCCAAACCTAGTTCATTTAACAAAGTAGCAAGTAATGGTCCTTGGTACCTGCATCAACCGATGCAGTACAATGCAGCGACATGTGAGCTAGGAAAACATCTCGTGACGACGACTTTCGCAGACAGGCTATGAATCGAAATCGCTCACGACCCAAAATCAATAGAGTTAATGAAAGAGTCAATTTACCTTGCTTTCATGAAATACACAGAAATATCACGCCTCCCGACATGTGGGAAACACTAGAGGTATTATCTCGAATAAACGAAATATCCATTAAGAGGACTACACATCCCTGACAGAACAAAAATAGCGGAGATCCCCTCTTCAACGAGGCATCTCTTTCGCCATTCCAAATCGCTCACTCCCACTAGTGGTGGGCGGAAACCGATCCACAAAGAAGCAAGACAAGTCATGCGCAGTCCAGCGCAAAACGACCACAGCTCAAACTTAACTGCATTCGATACCAACGCGAGAAGACAAATGCTTACCGAGAAAAGTGACTATAAATTCCAAGCAGTTGTTGCCCTTGCGTTATAAAACAGATATTGAAATAAAACGATGTTGCGAGAATTTATCACGCAACAGTAGACATCTTGGCGGAAGACATTACGCCAGGCAAACATGGTCACATGTTGTTGTGAGCCAGCAGACATATTACCGCATGATTTGAAAGAGGTCACTGCAGACGGTCTTTTCGAGATCCACATAACCGCCCAACTGGAATCGTGCTTTTATTCTGATAGGGCAGACTTAAACTGCAATCAGCTACGGTCGGGCTTACATATGGCGACAAATTTAAGTAACGCGAATGTATTCATTGTTGGCCGAAAACGTGGGCCAAGGTTAACATCAAATAACGCGGAACTGTCAAAATATTCATCTTGAAAATGCGATCCTCACAATTAGACATCACTTTTTATTGACGGACGTAAAAGAGACGATTATGGACATCATCATAGGTATCATATTAACAGTTCAGCTATTAATCACAGGACATCGTATTTAGTGTATCTATGTTCATGGATGATCATCAATAATTTCATAACGGCTGACCTTTCAAGGACAGACGTACATCTTATAGTCATGAGGTATATCAGACATCACAGAAAATCCCATCTTTAAACTGGCTTCGTAAATATTATACATTTAGGACATTTGATCATCATCATTTAGGCGTCCTGGTACATAGTGCATTTCCTATCCTTATTCCTGAGATTCAATTTACCTCTCCTTATGAGCCGTAATTTGTATGACGGCGAAAAGATAATTCATCTTTTCAATTACGTTTTTGTAACAACAATTTTATCAAAATACAGGCTGGCGTTCAATGACTTTTCTTCAATCGTTGATCCATTACAGTACCATTACATTGAAGGTTCTGTCTAGATTCCAACGTGATTTAGAGTGGGATCTCTCTCTCTCTCTCTCTCTCTCTCTCTCTCTATATATATATATATATATATATATATATATATATATATATATATATATATATATATATATATATATATATATATATATATATATATATATATATATATATATATATATATATATATATATATATATATATATATATATATATATATATATATATATATATATATATATATATATATATATATATATATATATATATATATATATATATATATATATAATTATTCAATTTTTCTTGAATGAAAAGACTTACGTTGAGAACCCACGGCAATATCTTCTTCTTAGAACGCCGGGTCACGTAGTAATCACATTAAGTCGGCTACCAAACAGGGGCGAAAAGAAACAGACAACATGTCTGACTTTCATACCAGCTATCTCCTTGAGCTTACGACGTCATCTCACGATTAGCAACAAAACGCGCAAAATTCCCAATACCAAAATGTGCGCTCCCGTGCACGATGAAAAAAATTACAAATATATTATTAACATATTAGTTGATGCGTACTCTCTTAACAGAAGTAGGACCTGTGACTACTTTATGACTGTTAAGGACCCAAAAAGGACGCAACAGTTACCTTACAACCCCCGCGAAAAAAATTAATTTATTTATTTTTTTACTTTAATAACCGCGGAGAGAGGTAAATCAAATTAGGATCTGCAATTACAAGTAATACTAATATATTAAATTAAATATTAAATACTAGTGATAGAATGAATATGAAATTTAACTCAATTCAAATAAACAAAAGACAATGTAAGAAAACATTCAACCACTATCAACCAACTTGGGATAAATGTGGCAACAATAAAATAAAATAAAGTATTAAGAATGATGGAAGTAAATAGAATGTGAAAACAAAACACACAAAAATGTCAATAAATGAATTCAAATAAATGAAATGTATCAAATCGGTGAGTTATAGTAAAAGAATGCAGATGAACCACGCGAAGTAAGCAACACTCCTAAAATTGCCTAGAAATAGTTAGTGGTACTAATTAAATACGAGTGCTAATAAACTCAATATTATGAGTGAAAATTAATAGCATAATAGATATGTCATAATATCATTGCTATGAAATATATTAAATATTAACCATAACTAAGTTAAGTTTAATTGCCATTAATTAAAGCAGAAGTTATTAATCCATAAAGAATTCACTGTCGACGAAAATCACAAACTTGTAATGTCACCTTAGAAGGCTGTTATTGTATTCGTAATGTTATTCGAAATACAAAGTTATAACTGTTAAATGTTAAATTCACATCATTGGTATAGAAAAGTTCCAGTTCTTGTATTATAGCAATAGAAAACTGAATGTTCAAGATTTATTCGAAAATCACTGTAGATACTAAACTTGCGTAAACGTAAATCAATACATGAATCAAAGTTCCTTGAGCAGAAAGTGATCATTTAGAACCGGAATGTGTAGAGTCCTCACTCTCTGTAGGGCGTAGTAGCACGTTTGATTCATAAGGACATCTAGACAAAATGTCCGCTAGTACGTTTTGTGATCCAGGTATGGCACGGATCGTAAAACTGTATGGCTGTAAGGCTATAGCGTACCTTGTAAATTTAGCCCATTTGACGTCTTTGTTATTGAGAGCAGTGAGTGCTTTTTGATTAGATTCGACTATGAAGTGCGATCCAAGTAAGTAGCGTTGTAGTTTCGTAATTGACCAGACTACAGCAAGGAGCTCTTTATCGAGAACAGAATACTTCTGCTCCGTAGACGTTAACTTTCTGGATACATCCATGACAGGATGCAAGGTACCCGAATAATCCTGGAGTAATACGCTTCAAATACCATAATTCGACGCGTCACTGCGCAGAATAAAAGGTAGGTTCGCATTAGGTAATCTTAAAACAGGAGCTTGAGAAAAAAAATAATTGTATGGTATCCAACGCGATTTGATGTTCTTGCGACCACCGAATCACGTTACTTGCGCCCTTCCTTAACAATGTAGAGACAGATGCAGTGATAATAGATAATAACAAGAAACGGAGTTGACAAAGGCATATATCTCAAAGACTGAACAAAGGTCATAGCCTGTGTAAAAGTAAAGAAGTGTGACAAAAGTAGTTGACTAAGAAAATATTGAGCTAATCGGCCCAATAAAAGAAAAAAATAAAGATAGATATCACACGTGAATAAAGTTGCAACAGACAGGATATCTGAAAATAAAGAAATGCAAATATGGTAAGACATAGATAAAGTCAAGTACCAAAAAGTATCTGTAATGGCAGAAGAGATAAGTACAAAACATCCGGAAGAATGAAAAGTAACGCACCCACAAACGCAACTATTAAGTTTTTGATGCAGAGTTTTGTACAAGTCGCACGTCTAAAAGATGGTGCTCAAAAAGTGAACCATGTATTAAATTAACAGCTCTGTTAGCGTCACGATAGTTATTAAAGCGCGCAAAAGCAAGCTGGTTAAAAGAATTTTGAAGTTCGAACAAGCGAACAAATTTAACATTACCGATTTTCTAAAAAATATTTCAGTGCATACCAAGTGGTATGAGACAGAATGTTGTGCACCAGAACATTGCGATTCAGTGATATATGATCTCGGTCAGATCGCAACTGAGCCTGAGTATCATTCAAATTATTATGTGCCGCGTGTGTTAAACGTGACAAAGAATGAAGGCACATATTATATTTTTCCTTGCATGATGTAACAGTAGGACAAAATATAAATGTTAGAAAAAATATCTTCTATAGGAACAGCCTAAAATAACAATGTCATGAAGAAATGTATGACGCGGAAGAGAAGAAATGATGACTGAACGAGCTGAGTCATCAAAGAAATGTGGTAATAACTCCAATTATCAATGGGCTAATATCTGCGCGAAGCAGAATTAGGCACCAATTGTAAATGATGAGAATGGTGATGAAAATATACACCATTGTCTCGTTCAATAGCCAAAAGAGCGTCTCTATGAGTACTAAAAGTCACTAACGCCTCACCATACCTGTTATTGGTAGGTGGCAACAGACGCACAAACTTAACGTCTGCAGTATAGTTAAGAAAATTGCCAAGTGCTTGCCAAGTAGTTCGTTGTGGCAGATTTCGCACTAGAACGGTGCGAGAATATGCACCTTTACCAAATATATGTGGTACCGTTGTCACAAGAATGTGAACAAGGTTGATGAGTAACCTTAGTCTGTTGAGGTACATTATAATGTTTATTACTCCTGCCTGTAGAATTATTGCTATTCAATGTATCATACTTTTGTACTCGAGTATGACCACTTACGCCAGGCAAAGGTGTAGGTGTACAGCATGTCGTAGACACCTGCTTGCTGGGCAAAGTGATAACTTTGCCGACAGACTTATTTGTATTAATTTTATTATTTGAGTTCATCCCAAAACTAACATCATTATTTCTCTTTTTGGTAAAGTCAACTTTACCGTTGACCACTTCAATAGTTTTATTAAGATCAGGTGTAATCTGATCATGTCGCCAAGATTTGTTTTCTGAATTGGCAGTATTATTCTGCCGAGGGAAGGTATATCTCCCCCGGAATGATATCTTTATTTTGTTGGGTTGTGCTGAGCTGGTCTTAGCACATGGAGCACCCTTGGTATGTCGTACAGTAGGTTTATCGTATCTGATGTTGGACAATATCTTCTTGTCCAATACCACATCCAGCAGACCACCAACCCTCTTTATTAATTTAGTAATCTCAACATCCTTTAGTGAGATCTCATTTCTCTGCATCTTATTTATTTTATCTAGTCTTTCATTTAAATTGTTCTCCTTAAGGAGCAACGTCTCGAGGTTAGTTAATTTCTCATTAGTCAACTTTTCATGCTGACTTATAATTCGTCTGAATTCCTGATTCTCGAGTTCAATTTTTTTCATCTTATTCTCCAATTGAATGTAAGAACTCTTCATATCCTGATTTGTTACTTCTTGTTCATCAACCTTTAATCTCAAACTCAAAACCTCAGATTTCAGTTCCTGAGTCTGAACCATACATGTATGATAGTCTTTCCTTAAAGCAGTATCAAACCCATCCAAGTCAATATCAACACCTTTCTCGTCACAATTCTCCACATCTCGTATCTCCTTATTTACATCCACTAAATCCTGTTGCATTTTCTTCTCCTCTAATGCCACCATAATTTTATTTTCTTCTAATTCCTCAATACGCCTTACCTCAGCAACCATTTTTCCTTCAGTAGGTATTTTTGCCCTTTCAATAATAAAATTTACTCTAGCTATTCGTCTTATAGGAAATGATTTCAAACATTTATCTTCTATACCAATTTCCCGTCCAATCCATATGTAATACTCTAAGGTAAACATGGTAAGTATATATATGACTCGCCTAGTCAATCAAATAACCAAACAAATTATCTAAGTGATTCTCCCTTGTGACCAAATTGCTTTCCCATCTTTACAAAAGATTCTAAAGTAGCCATTATGACAAATGTGTCTTTGTACCTTTACTTCTTCCAATAGTTTTACTCAAATAATTTACAATTTTATCACTCTCTTATAAATGCTCAACGTTCCTGTCCATAGAACGGCACTCAATACTAGTTAATTATGAAATATGTTAATAATCAATAAATCAAAATATGCATTACAATTGTATCATAATACAATAAAAGAAACAAATAAGACAATAGTGACAGGACACGATACAAAGGACGAATGAAAACTTTCGCAGAAATCAACTAAAGTAGAATGTAGAACTGAAAAGGAATGTTGCAAAGGATGCAATGAAAACTGCGAAGGAAAAAATAACAAGACACGTGACAACACAAGGTATAAACAGAAATGGTGTAAAAAAACTGAACGATAGCAAGATGGAGATGGACGAATGTTACAACAAAATACACCATAATAATAAGGTACGTATAAAAAAAAATTACTACGAAAACAACAGTAAAAAACCTGACGAAACAGCTAAACAATTATAGTTCACAGAGAACCAAACACAGTGGACTCAAAAATCCTACAGCTAACAGAAGCTGGATTTCCATTATGGGAAGTCTGCAAATGTGTCCCTACAGAACAGTCACGAAGGCCATGGTGTGAATGTGGGATATTTCCTTCGTGAGTCTCCAAACCAAACCTCCCACGTAAAACATGGAACATAAAACATGCAGTACAAATAATATTAGAGTGGACATATTAAAAGAAGAGCTCAGCTAACATGTAACACGGTAGAAAGAACAACAGCGTTTTTTTTTAACTTATCTTTTTTTGATAAGGAAAAATTCCCGATCCTAACAGGACTGTTAAATTAGGTATTCGGGCGCTGTATTACTGAGCCATAGGAGGAAGAAGAACCATGATGCCATTCCACGTTGACTTTTGTAATGAAGGTCAGCGTTGACGGTTGTAGTCTGTTAGTTGACTTCAATAATCGTTACACTTGATTCCAAGTCCAAGTTGTTGTCGCCTTGAAAGACTATGGAAATTCAACCGATTATTTCTTCTTCTTCTTCTTCTTCCGTCCTTAGCCAAAGACCGACCAAGCAGTCTGTGGCCATTACGCCTTGCGGCGTCTTAGGGCAACAAGAAATTATCCGTTGTTCCGTTACGCCTAAAGGCGTTTATTGGTGCAACAGAATATTAATTGTTGTTTCCGTAATCAATGTGACAAGCAAGCGGTTGATCAATCCGCTGTGAACCGATTATTTCATTGATGGAATTCGTTCCCTTGAAACTGGTAATTTCAGAGCACACTGTGCCACCAAAATTGTAGACGATCTTTTCGAGATCCAAATAACCGCCCAACTGGAATCGTGCTTTTATTCTGATAGGGCTGACTTAAATTGCAATCAGCTACGGTCGGGCTTACATATGGCGACAAATTTAAGTAACGCGAATGTATTCATTGTGGGCCGAAAACGTGGGCCAAGGTTAACATCAAATAACGTGGAACTGTCAAAATATTCATCTTGAAAATGCGATCCTCACAATAGATATCACTTTTTATTGACGGACGTAAAAGAGACGATTATGGACATCATCATAGGTATCATATTAACAGTTCAGCTATTAATCACAGGACATCTTATTTAGTGTATCTATGTTCATGGATGATAATCAATAATTTCACAACGGTTGACCTTTCAAGGACAGACGTACATCTTATAGTCATGAGGTATATCAGACATCACAGAAAATCCCATCTTTAAACTGGCTTCGTAAATATTATACATTTAGGACATTTGATCATCATCATTTAGGCGTCCTGGTACATAGTGCATTTCCTATCCTTATTCCTGAGATTCAGTTTACCTCTCCTTATGAGCCGTAATTTGTATGACGGCGAATAGATAATTCATCTTTTCAATTACGTTTCCGTAACAACAATTTCATCAAAATACAGGCTGGCGTTCAATGACTTTTCTTCAATCGTTGATCCATTACAGTACCCCATTACATTGAAGGTTCTGTCTAGATTCCAACGTGATTTAGATTGGGATCAATATATATATATATATATATATATATATATATATATATATATATATATATATATATATATATATATATATATATATATATATATATATATATATATATATATATATATATATATATATATATATATATATATATATATATATATATATATATATATATATATATATATATATATATATATAATTATTCAATTTTTCTTGAATGAAAAGACTTACGTTGAGAACCCACGACAATATCGTCTTCTTAGAAGGCCGGGTCACGTAGTAATCACATTAAGTCGGCCACCAAACAGGGGCGAAAAGAAACAGACAACATGTCTGACTTTCATACCCGCTATCTCCTTGAGCTTACGACGTCATCTCACTATTAGCAACAAAACGCGCAAAATTCCCAATACCAAAATGTTCGCTACCGTGCACGATGAATAAAATTACAAATATATTATTAACATATTAGTTGATGTGTACTCTCTTAACAGAAGTAGGACCTGTGACTACTTTATGACTGTTAAGGACCCAAAAAGGACGCAACAGTCACGCTTTGAAATATTAATAATATTTTAAAACACGTTGGGGGATATTTTGAAATTAGACATTCCAACCCAGTGCTAAAGAGTTTACGATTGGATTTAAGTAAGAAGCCGGAATAAACTATGGATCCAATTCGAACATCCGACGGAAGCCCCATCTGTGATGTGAACTGAGAACTGCACATATAATCTAGCGAAATCAGAGACACAGAACAGAGAGACTGCAGTGCACGTCATATGAGCGACTCCCAGAAGCCAGTGAGATATCGGACTTAAAATTCGTATATTATAAATGACAGATCGAAGTATTTGGGAAACTTAAAACCTTAAAAAGTAAGCCCGCTTTCATAAATACAGAGACTGAAAAACTTAAAATCAGCACTTAAAATACGAAGACTGAAAACCAAGAAATTGCATCACACGACATAAGAGAAATTTTCCCAGACCACGTGTTTCGCAGATTCACCCGTCATAAAAGGGATTCAGAATTTCCAGACCAAGTGGTTCGAGAGCTTATAACCTAAATTGCTCGTGTCAATTCTACCCTGAGAGTGTGTATTCCCAAAACTTTGGGGTAAGTGTAACAATTATTTTACAAATGTATATTTGACATATTTTCTTGCTAAGTGGTTATAAATGAGGCTGGAAACCGCAACATATGAAACTAGTATATTCATAAACTACTACAGGAAGCGCTGGTGATTTCTTCTATCTAGTCGTGCGGAAAACCGACAGTAGAGGCGACCCCCAGACTCCGAATGGAGCAGTGATGACTAATGATTACATCGCTTGTGCCTAAAGTGTATAATATGTTGTGAGATATATGCACTTTGTTAATATTTCATTATTCGCGCTGTCCAGACACATTTTCTCAGTTAATACCCAGAGGAATATGGGGAATTTTATTCATCTTCCCGGATCTAAACTATGTACTCGGGAATTTAATTCTTCTGAGAGATTAACATTACTGGGTGGACATCGAGAATGCGCCTGTTAATTGGTAGTCCACAAATGTACTTAGCAGAGTCATTTGTTTTTCTATTTTGTCTAAAAAGTTCATAGGTACAAGCTATCAGACGGTTTGAAGTACTGAAGCTACTACGCCACTCGTTTGAGAGAAGTACACACAAAGCCAAGAAGTGACGAAAATCACAGTTGCAGGACTCCCTTATATCAGTTAAGTGTTTATAAAAAGGCACCAGCAAAAGGGACATAATTTTCTTACTATATCCTCACCTTAAATCTTTCTGAAGAGAAAATTTGATTCCAATATAAAAGTCACCAGCATTTTATTTGTTATAAACTGTAAATACTAATTGATGATTAAATTTGTTACATGTTATTTTAAAACTAAACAAACATAGTTGATTTAGTTATTACATGAATGAAAGCAAACGTATGAGCCAGAATAGTTCATATAAATATACATCTAGACATATATTTACCTCTAAACAGAGTTGTACCATTATAAGAGGAAATTCGCTGAATTTTGTGTGTTTTCATTTATGAAAGGTATGAAAACTCAGCTGGGGGCTTGAACGGGTTAAAAACCATTGCTTAAATCCTTCACAAAAGACGACGGACAGATATAAGTTAACAAATGGTCAGCGCTAAGCAGTATTGTTCTTGACTTCTGAATTATCTTGTGAATGCTCCGTAAGGATAGAAGCGTCATTAAGCTTCTATCTACATCTCTGCCAAGAGTAATCTTGTGCGAAGGTAGACACCTTTGATGACCCATATAGATACTCTTGACTTTTGGCCACTGTTGGATTACTACTGCAAAGCAGGGGAGGTAATCCGTGACAACAGCTCTTGTTCATTCTTTGAATCTCAGCCTCCACAGTTCTCAGACACGTTGTATTTTGTCGGCCTCTCTTTCGCTTTCCTTCAGGGATCCATATCATAGCTGTTCTTGTGATGCTGTCAGGGTCTCATCTGAGGGCGTGACCAAACAACTCCAGCGTCTGCCAGTAATGATGGTGTGCATGTCCTCTTGGTTGCTGTGAGTAAGCAGTTCTTGATTGATGATGGTATTCGGCCAAAAGATTCGGAGAATTTTCCTTAGGCAGACTGTGTGGAAAGAGGACAATTTCGACATTTCCTTCTCTGTTAGTCTTCAGCATTCCGCACCATAGAGAAGCACATAAAGTGCACAGCTCTCATATAATCTCAATGTGATGTTTGTGCTGTACTGAGAGAACATCCAGATGTTGTTTAGACTAGCAAAGGCTGTTCTCGCTTTATTCATTCTGTTGATGATGCCTTGGCTTGTTCCGCCGTCTGGTGTTACTCATGTACAAACGTAGGATGCATTGTAACACCATCTTTACATGTCTAAAATCACTTATTTATGTAAAGTTGTGTATGATTCCGGCAACCTCGTCGTGTTAAATAAATTGCCACATAAAACACCACTACAACAGCTGATGACTGCTTTGTGCGGGTTTCCTCGTAAGAAACCAATAGCAGAGGTAGCCCCATATTCCATAGGCAGCAGAAAAAAGTCGATGATGACATCTTGGAATATATATTTTTATGTCAACACTTCTATTCTGGTATGACAAGGTCACAAATGTGGAATTGATGACAAGAACCAGACAAGTGCCAGTGGAACAAGAGTTGAAAGGAAGACGCTGGTGATGGATGGGACACACATTGAGGACACCTGTTGATAGCATTACAAGGCAGGCCTTGTTCTGGAATCCACAAGGAAAGAGAGGCAGAGGTAGACCAAAAAACACACGGAGAAGAGAACTGGATACAGAGGTGAAAATGATGAGGAAAACATGGAAAGAACTTGAGCGGATGGCACAGGACAGGAAGATTTGGCATATGTTTGTTGAAGGCATATGCTCATTGGGGAGCTAAAGGGTATTGATTGACTTCTATTCGGAGTGATGTATATTGTACTATGATTCATGTGCATTCTTTCGCTCTCCTACAACACTTTCATATGTCGTCTTGGCCTGAGATTTCATGCTCATGGGCATCGGGAAAATTCAGAGGAAGATGAATTGTGGAGGAAAGCAAAAGTCTCTTGTTGCTTACAACAGGAGACAAAATGTTTACAGAAATGCTATCTGTTTTATTTCTCTCAGTTTCTGGTACTAGTTACTAGTAGTCAGATCCCGACACCAACCTTAAGAGACGAGTCTAGAGGACATTCGAAGCGGCTAAATTTGTGAGATTTACTTATGCACGAACGGAATCCCAAAAAGCACTCGACTCCAGACATGAAAAGGAAACGTCAAGACTACGCTGAAAAGTAGCATCGACTAAACCAGACTCCAGCAACAACATATAGTCGACACATGCCTAGTGAATGGACTTCTGATACTCCGCCTGAAATTCATAGCATCCTATGATGAAAAATACAATTCTCTAAAAGAAGATAAGTTCTCACAAAAGTGTTTTGTTTTTAAGACATCGATTGTCCGTTTAACCCTGTTGACAATATATTTTACAAAATAAATATTCTGATATATGGCACTCTCTATTCAGAGAAAGAAATGCTGGTAGTGGCATATGGTCGTCCAGACTCCTAAGGGGGTCGGGCGAAGCCTACTCCGAGGGAAGAAAACTGTGTTTTCTTCTTTTTTTGGGGGGTGGGGGGGGGGGTGGATGTCACAGCGCTTTCTCGCAATGCATCGTATGTACTGCGTTCGGCAAAAAGTCAGCAGGGCGAGGTCGGGACTAGCCGAACAGGTGAGTCATGTGACTACCGGAAGCCGGGAAATCAGGCGCGAATTTAGGCAGTCAGAATCTAGCCTTGGTCCACGACAGACGGATTTCCCTTTTGGTTAGCACGTTTGCTGTGTGGTTCATTTTATGGACTATTATATGAGCGCTTGCCATATTTCGGTCCTGAGTGATGACTATGTTGTAATTCTAGAGAAGTGTGGTTTCTAGTGTGTATAACTTTCAGGCCGTAGGTTTATAAGTTGACGATGATTTGACTGTGTCATTGTCACAGTTTTGCCGCTCAGGTGAGCGATAGTCATGTAAGGGTATTTTTCAGTGTAAGTCGTACTGTCGTGTATGATGCTGATAGTTTAAGCTGTTAAGGCAAGTTACAGTGCCATTTCATTATTCTATTTGATGCGTTCGTTGGCCGTGTGAGGCCTTATTGTATTGATCATAGTATTAAAGGGAAGTTCCTGTTAAAGGTGTTATTTCTTATGTCAGCCATTGTGGTGTGGTTGTATCCTGGGAAGAACGAGCCTTATTTATTATCATAAATCCACATTGCAGTGGTGGAACCACAGTTTAAATTGGTTCTTGACAATATACGATTATATATATTTATATGTAAATATAAATTCTTAGTTGGAATTGATAACTTGGTTGATTGAGTTGATGCATGTACTCGTTTGACTCATTTTAAAATCCATTTATATAAATCTAAAGATATTAATAATATTTTACTGAATTACATTCTGCTGGGGACTCATTAAACATGAATCTTTTGTCACATCATGACAAAATTAACTATCTCACAGAAGTAAATAAATGTGAACCGTAATTTGTAAAACTGATTAAATACCGTGTTATTTATTTAAATACTTATATCTCACAGAAGCGGGCGGGGAATACACAATATACATGAACCAAAAAGGCTATTTTTTTTTTTTTTGGTTGTAATTGACATCCAAAAATACATGATAGACTCCCTTAAATGGGAGCATCACGCTCTTTTTTATATCTCTGCCACGAATAAGTTTTTACCTTTTATAAACTCACCCTGTAATATAACTCTTTGGCCACAACAAGTACAAAAATCAGTGGAAGGAGGAAGGGGATATGTACAGCAGAGATGACCCAATACACCATCTAAACAGATACCAACAGACCACAATGTTCCGCCTGAGAACCGGCCACTGCAGATTACTAGGACATCTCTATCGCCTGAAGATACCCCATACAAATGAATGCCCATGCGGAACAGGAATACAGACCCAGAACACATTCTCCAGAACTGTCCAACCCACGATGAACCGCGACGTGCGACCTGGCCAAGGGGTGCTGAGCTCCAGCTGAAGCTATGGGGCAGCCGCGCCGACCTGGTAAAGACTGTGGACTTCGTCCTGGCGACAGGCCTGCAGATTTAGCATGACTACAAACTGAACGCAGAAGAAGCAGAAGACTCTTTGGCGACATTTGTTGACCATTACGGTAGATCAAGGGCGACAATTCGCGACAAGCTTGTCCTTGTATATAACTAAGCCATTTTTCATTCTTGTCATTGATGAGGTCATTTGCTTAATTACATTTCCCGGTTAAACTCTTTGTGCTGTTGTACAAGATATCTTCATTACCACTTGTTGGTGCATAACACTGGATGATGTTTATATTTATTTTCATTTTGGTTATGTTGAACGTTGCTTTTATAATTCATGGACTCACTGCTTTCATTCTCTAAGTGCTTTCTGTGCTATCCTAGACAGCATTTGGGTCAACCCTTCACTGCGGTGGACACTATCTTCCTCATGTCCTGAGGACATCCTTTATCATGATGCGACCAGGTTGTTCCTATGCCCTTCCACCATGTCTCACAGAGACCCAGGATATCAATCCTGTAATTTCGCATTTCTACTGCAATTCATGCAGTTTTCTCTGGTTTGTTTGGAATGCGAATCTTCAAAGTGTCAATCCTGGAGATTTTCATAGACGAAAAAGGGTGGTAGGCAAACCTGACTCTGTTCGACTTTCTCTGGGTTGCTTCGTGTGCTTCCTTTCTAGAGGACCTTCTGGCTTGGACGGATGAGTTGACTTATGCTCTGTATTTGACTTATTCATGTTGTTTGTTGAAGTTTATATGGTTTTTAAAAAAAAGTCTGTACTGATGATATAATAATCTATATGTAGACGAATATATATATATATATATATATATATATATATATATATATATATATATATATATATATATATATATATATATATATATATATATATATATATATATATATATATATATATAAATGCATGTGTGTGTGTGTGTGTGCATGCATGCGCGTGTGTGTGCGTTAAGTACTGCTTTACAAGTTGGTGATAAAAAGCAACTGAGAGGAAGAATCTATGATTCAACATACAATTAGTAAATAGAAGTAAAGAATAAAAAAAAAACACTACACTTCACGGCAACTACAGAAGGAATAAAGCAAGTAAGTAAGTAATAAAAAGTTAAATAATATTTCACGTTTTACCTATGATGCCGATTTTTTTTTTTTCTCTTAACCAGCGGCACTTGGGCTTTCAGCCCTTCGGCCCAATGACATGTCATTGCGAGGCTGGGGAGCCTGTGGACTTTCCTTCCAACCGGGTCAGGAGCTTCGCTCCTTCCCATCCACAGAGGGTTTATGTCAGGAGGTTATTTAGTCAAAATCCCGGTCCTTGACACTACTTCAAATGTTGACGCCCGGGAATGAACCTTGAACACCTGATCGCCAGCGCAACGTTGTAACCATTACACCAACGAAAGTTTTCACAAGTATTTGAAAGGGAAATAACGTTCACAAATCCCTTCGTCAAAGAGAGTTATTTCCTTTTAGTAGTCTTATTTCCTTTTAGTCGTCAAGTGTCATGCTTCGAATATTATCTCCCCACCTTGTCATGTTCTCTGTGTGTCAGTTATCGCTCAATGTTATTGTCGTTGTCTATCTCAAGTCTGTTGTCTGAGAAAATAAAAATGCTTCCGGCCCTATATTGTATACTATATGGGAACCACGTTATGTTGATACAGGAGATTATGTTATCTCTTGTCCTGCCGACATGGCTATCAATCATGGCATCTACCTGCGATATATAACGGCGGGAAGAGTGGCTAAGAGGTCCGACTTGAGTTTTAGAGGTACCGGGTTCGATTCCCAGTTGAGAGAATATAATTTATGGAAATTGTTTTTCAGAATCAGTGGTCTTAATTATGTCATACTCCCCCCTGGTCTTCTGCGTAGTGAGATCGGATGCCTAGCCATCTCGGATAAGGACGAAAAATAGGACGTCCCGTGTGCAAGTTGCGCACGTTAAAAATCCCACGGCAGTTGGAAATTGCAAAGAGTAGGCTTAATAGGCCGCTGCCCTGGCAAAATTTAAAAATTAGAAACCTACCCACCACAAAAATATTTAGAGAATGTGTGATTCCTTTATACACACATTGGGTTTCTTGCTTGTGCTACGTAGATCGTGCACTGTGCTGAGATCCTCCTTGTGTGATCTAAGGGAGGAGATCTGAGCACTGCTGGAGTTATCCGTGTGCAATGAAGAGAGTCCTTAAAACCAAACTACCTGGGATAATGTTAAAATTAAATAAAACAAAGTGTATTTGTGAGTAAGGAATCAGCAACTGGTACAGACAGACACCTTCACATACCTAGGATGCATAGTAACACCAGACGGCGGGGCAGGCAAAGACATCAACATCAGAATGAATAAAGCAAGAACAGCCTTCTTTAGCCTAAACAACATCTGGAAGTCCTCTCAATACAGCACAAGCACAAAATTAAGATTATATCAGAGCTGTGTGCTTTCTGTGCTTCTCTATGGTGCGGAATGCTGGAGAGTTACAGAGAAGGAAATGTCAAAATTGTCCTCTTTTCACATAACATGCCTAAGAAAAATTCACCGAATCTTTTGTCCGAATACCATCACCAACCAAGATCTGCTTACTCGGAGCAAGCAAGAGGACAAGCACACCATCATAGCTGGCAGACGCTGGAGCTGGGTTGGCCATGTCCTCAGAAGAGACCCCGATGCCATCACAAGAACAGCTATGCTTTGGACCACTGAAGGAAAACGAAAGAGAGGCCGACCAAAAACAACCTGGCGGAGGACTGTGGAGGCTGAGATGCAAAGAATGAACCAGAGTTGGGGCACTGTACGAAGGATGGCCACTGATCGAGCAAAGTGGAATCAATTTGTTGTTGCCCTACAAGACGCCACTAGGCGTGATGGCCACTAACTGCTTTGACGGTCGGCGACTAAGGATCAAAGAAGAAGAAGAAGTATTTGTGAGCAGTTATGTTAAAGTTTTTGTTTTATTTCCTTAAGCAGCGGCTCTTGGGCTTTCAGCCCTTCGGCCCAATGACAGGTCATTGCGAGGCTGGGGAGCCTGTAGACTTTCCTTCCAACCCATCCACAGAGGGTTTATCTCAGGAGCCGTTCAGGTTATTCAGTCAAAATCCCGGTCGTTGACACCTCTTCAAATGCTGATGGCCGGGCTTGAACTTTGAATACCTGGTCGCCAGTGCAACGTTGTAACCATTACACCAGCGCGGCTCCTTATGTTAAAGTTAAATGAAAGGACACAGACGTGATAGAAGAAAATGAGAATGAGGAACTGTAGGAATTGACCAAATTAAGATGTGAAGCAATCAATAATTGTAGCAGCATCTATTTTAGTATGCTCGATAGGTAACACTATGTCTTCTTCTTGGATCCTTAGCCCCTGACTGACAAAGCAGTCAGTGGCCATTACGCCTAGTGGCGTCTTCTAGGGCAGCAACAAACTGTTCCCATTTTTCATCAAATTAAGAGGGGAACCTGAGGCCTGTAAACAGTAAATAAATAAATATTACAAACATAAAGGTACGTTTCAGGCACTCGTGAGAAATAAATAAGTAGAAAACTAGACAACAGAAAAACAAAAGAGAGAGACTTACCGGAGAATCGAACCCAGGACCTTCCGAACGTTACCACTGCCTAACCTAGTTGGTAGGGAGATAGTGTGATTCGCTTCCGTAGCTAGGCGGTGGTGCCGTTCAGGAGGTCCTGAGTTCGATTCTCCGGTACGTCTCTCACTTCTGTTGTTTTTTTTCTCTAGTCTAGAATTCTACTTCTTTATTTCTCACAAGTGCCTGAAACACCTTTATGTGTGTAATATTTATTTATTTCCTGTTCCCATTTTGCTCAGTCAGTGGCCATCCTTCGTGCCATGTCCCAACTCTGGTTCACGCTTGCATCTCAGCCTACACTGTTCTCCGCCAGGTTGTCTTTGGTCTGCCTCTCTTTTGCCGTCCTTTTCTGGTACATAGCATAGAAGTTCTGATGATGGTATCAGGTTCCCTTCTGAGGACATGGCCAACCAAGTTCCAGCGTCTGTCCGGATTGATGCTGTGCATGCCTTGTTGACTGCACAGTGTAAGCAGTTCCATAAAGGAAAAAACCTAAACATCATCACATCGAATGAAGTAGCTGATAGACTGGCAAAGAAGGGAGCAAAAATTCCACAAATTGACTAACCATTGAATTTGTACAATAAAACAAATAATCTAAAACAACTGTAAAGAAGATTGGCTGAACACGTGGAAACAGGCTAAAACAGGAAGAAGACTCTTCATACACCTAACAGCCCCAAATAAGGAAGATGCTAAAAACCATATCGAACGAAGATATCAAACCAAAATTTTCAGATTGAGAACAGGTCACTCTTTAATAAATGGTCACAGAAACAGAATGGTGTTCACAAAGTGTAGACACTGCCCAAACCCGTTGGAGACAGTAGAACACCATCTACTACAGTGCCCTGCACTACATGGAATGAGACAACTCCTACCACACAACCCATCCATAGACAATACACTTTATAGCAGCAAAGAACAACTTATACGAACTGCGCAGTACCACATAATGGCATCAAGGTCACCAAGAGCTGACGCTCAATGACAGTGGATTAAAGTCAAGTCAAGTTAAAGGAAAACAAAAACAAAAAACACATTTTTTTAAATAACACTATGTGCTGCACGTGAATATTTATCTGAAAGAAGAAATAAGAAAGGTTCTGGTAATCCACTAGATGAAACTTTTCGTGCAAGTGGTAGGGTTATTAGAACGCTTGTTTCTTGAGTCGCAAAGATCTTGTTGGAAAGGGTACCTGACTGCCACTGAGTTAACAACAGTAAAGACTGGCAGGAAACGAACTGGACACCCCCTCCCTTTTTTGTTTAAAGCTTGGGCTTAATAAAAGTGAAGTTTCTAGAGTTTCTACGGCAACATCCGTTATGATACTACCTTTACATTTACTGTTTACCAGGTGTATCAGAGTGTGTTATCTTCACTGCATGTTATCTTTCTTGTAATATTGAAGTAATATGTCGTGTTTGCTTATTCTAGACTATTTTCAAGCAATCAGCCAATACCCGTTAGCTCCCCAAGGAGCACGGGCTTTTAACAACAGACGCCAAGTCTCGTGCCATCATATCAAGGTCTTTAACATTCTTCCTCATCTCTCACATTTCTGTCTCCAGTTCCCCATATGTTCTTCGGTATCTTTACGTCTTTTGTATTGACAATTCCAGAACAAAGACTGCCTTGTGATACTGTTGTCACCGGGTGACCTACTACTATGACTATAGCATAATTCGTGCTAATTGTTAGGAAGAATAGTCACGAGGTTTTATGGAAATAGATTTAAGATAGGCGAGTATCAGATTGAAACTAGAACTAAATAAATCGGAATAGCCGAAATACTTCCATCGGGAGACCAATAAAATAGATAGGGAAATATTAAGCCGCCCAACCAAAAGGCTGGAAAAGCCGCACTATTTTTTGGGAAGGCAAACTTCGGGATGATAAGGGAGTTGATATCAGAATGCCGGTGTGTACAGATGTACAACCGGAGATCTTGAAGTTTTCAAGACATCGACTCGATAAAGATAATATTACTTAAATGTGTGAGAATTCTGTTGCTGTAAGTAGAACTTCAAGTGACTTATTTAATACTGCAGAAATATACAGTAGTTATAAAAGGCCACGAGATTCAGAGCTTAAAACACGGTGTTATTATTTTTGGTCTGCTCACAACACGCAGTCACGATAATGAAGGGTAACCGCACGAGTGAGAAGGTCGCAGTACTTTCACGTGCCGTGCGATTCATGGTATCAGATTAACAACCCCAGGAGTCAACTGAATAACTTAATCATTCGTTCAGGGCGATTGGAGATTTTTTTGAATATTAATATGGAAGATGAGATTGTGAATATTGTTATGGATAAGGCATTTTTAAGTTTACACGCACAAGAAGATTTAATAAGAACGGACATATGATAGACAGGCTAGGAATGCCTCATTTGAATAGATAGCAAGGAGAAGGTAACCAGTGAACGACTAGCACACGGATACATTGTTATGTGGATTGGTATGAAGAAAAATGTATACATTTGACTTTGTTTACTATGCATTGGTAGAATTACCTAAATAAAATTATTGTTTTGGATCTGGAGAGTTTACTCTATTATCTCTCGTTGATGAAGTCTTACAGTAAAGATATATGAAGAAATACATGCAAATCATTGTCACGCCACATATAACAACACAGAGGAAGGTTGGAACGGACTAGGTTACAGATATCAACAAGAATAAAGACCTCTGGCAGTATACCAGTATTTCTGACTTGGATGATATAACAAACATCTACACTATACTAATCACCTCCCCACGGTCACACTGTCAACAGGTTTTATCAAAGTATGTCCAATCCATTGGCAGCGTCCTGTTCTCATCTTTTGTTCCACTAGTACATGTTTGGTTCTTGTCATCAGTTCAACGTCGGTGATTTACTTGGTTTGAGATGTGCTCACTTTCCAGCTCCCAGAAAGTATGTATTTGTGGTGCTCGGTCTGACTTTTATGTACGCCTTCACCCTTGCCAATTCTATTGTAGAAGCCAGCTCATTTAGTACTCTGTTCTGTCGCCATGTGAATCGCCCTTGCCCTAATGACACCTTGCAAGCTTAGAGCACGTGTTCAAGTGTCTGCCTCTCATGGCACAGGGGGCACTGAGCATCGTCAGACCTTCCCCATCTAACAAGGTTTGCGGACAATAGCAGGAGGTCGTACATTGGTCTGATAATGAAGGTGAGTCTAAGAGTTGTCATAAGTCATATATCATTCCATGTCAAGGACCTTTGCGGGACTCCTTCCTATGTAGTCCATTGACCTTGTTGGGCCTGCTGCATCGCTTTTGGCATCCTCTTATCATTCTCAGCTCCTCGAATCTCCTGAATTACCATGTCTCTACGTTCCCTCTTTGATTCATTGGACCACCAGCGGATGTCACCATGTCCAAATCCCCGTCTATTGGTCTGTGTGTTTCCGATTATCTCCCTCAGCTTAAGCGACTCTTGGACAGCACTAACAGCTTCATCCACTTTCCTCTTCCTTCTAGTTTTCGGTGTGGGCTGAATGGACTTAGCTACGTCATCTGCTGACTCGCACAGCATCATTGCGAGCCTTGCTTTTTCTGCTTTGTATTCTTCAACAACTGACTTGAAGGGAAGCACAAGCTCTGCCTTCTTGCGGTACAGTGCTATGTCTGACAGACCTGATGGTACTCATAGTCATTTCCTCATGAACTTGTTGACCTTTTGCTCTATAGCTTCCACTGTACTGGTGCTTATTTCATATATAAGCAGTGGCCATAGCCATCATCATCATGTGACGTTTTCTTTCCAGAACCTTGTCTAAATTACAGCTGCTCTGAACGCACCACGATTCTGAGCAAGTCGACCTGCATCAGCCAAAGACAAGTTCAGACTCTCTGTGATGTCCTGGATCCGCCGTCGTCTAGGTCGACCCCTCCCCCTTTTCCCAGGGACCATGCTTTCCGTCACTATTTTTTCCAGACTATTATGTCTTTTTATATGACCGAAAAGTTTCAGCTTCCTTATTGCGGTGGTATTTAGGAGCCAATTTTCCTCTACGTTTAGTGAGTGCAGTACTTCTCTGTTGGTCTTTTTTTCTGTACAGGGTATTCTCAACATCCTTCTGTAGCATTTCATTTCGAATGGTGTAACCTTTTTTGCAACTGTTTTATTGAGTGTTCAAGTCTCGCAGCCGTATGTTGCTATTGGGAATATACATACTCTGATCAGTTCTAACTTTGTTTCTTTGCGTGTGCCTTGTCATAGGTTTTTCATCTGTATTAGTTTATATGAAGCAATTGCAAGTTTTCCTTTAATTTCTTCTGCACAATCGCCAGAGCTGTTGATGATTGATCCTAAGTATTCGAATTCATTAACACTTTCCAGTTCTTCGTTATGAATTTAAATTTCTGGTTTGGTCTTTACTTTGTCTGTTGTCAATACTTTGGTCTTCTTGGCGTTTAGATATAGATTCTGGGCGTCGCTGTGTTTTTGGTGGAGAGAATTAATTGTTCAAGTCCTTCTGGGTTGGTCGATAGGAGGACTGTGAAGTCAGCATATCTGATTTCCGGGATCTGGTACACGCCGATGTTAAATGAGTCAAACTCTCTGTGTTCTTGGTCATCTCTTACGTTTCTTATGATTGTGGCGTGAGGTTTTATTTGGCTCTAAGATCAGTATAGTACTGACAATTACAGAAATAGAATTTCTGCAGAAAATGGTGAAGTCCCAGTGTCTGAGAGAACTACTGGTATCACAAATTAGCTACGGCTGTGAATGATCTGATCTCGAAACAATAGTAGAGAGGAGACCGACATAAAGTGCCACCTCCGCTGTGTAACTAACTGTGATATTAAAAAAACAAGGAAACAGATTTCACTTAACAATTTTAAAAAATTTGACAAGTCGTTCAAATACAATTTCCTTATTATTTATTTAGTATATACCCTATCTACTCTTGTGCTGAAGGGTGAATGTTGAAAAATGGAATGTAATGGATTTGTAAGTTTACATATGATTCACATATATATATATATATATATATATATATATATATATATATATATATATATATATATATATATATATATATATATATATATATATATATATATATCTATATCTATATCTATATCTATATATATATATATATATATTACAAGTCTTCCAATTATAGGAAACAAATTTATATCAGCTGTGCTGTTAATCACTTATAGTAAATGTATCAGCCGTGCTGTTAATTAAGTATATATCATTTATCAGCTATGCTGTTATTATTGTCTCTTTCTACGCTAAATCACTTTCTGGTCACTGACACTAATTTTTGCTCACAATGCTGACAGAAATGGTACTAATGTGTACTCATCTCTTAGAAGTTCTTGGTTTGGTTGACACAAAACCGGCTGAAGATCGTTCCTTTAGCCCACCCAAGACTGAGGGGAACTAAAGATGTAGATTCTGTGCAATCTCTATGCTCCTGCGGAGTTCCAGGCAGCTGGACTGACGACCCACGATCTCAGTTTTTATGACACGAATAAAACCTGTAACAAGGAAAAATAGGGGCTAATTTCTGTCCTCAAGCCCACCTATTTCTATTGTATATGATATGAGCGTGTCTCAGTGTCTGCATGTAGGATGAATGACAACATGGCTCAGTATGATTTAGCAATAGCGAGACAAGACAGGTGTCTACTTGCAAAACATTCTTTTCTGATAAACTAATACATGGATACATTCAATAATATAAATTCAATGCATGAATACATTCAATAATATAAATTCAATACATGAATACATCCCATAATATAAATTCAATTCATGAATACATCCAATAATATGTACACCCAGGTGTGATACAACCATTTTCTTCCCCCTATAATACACCAGGCCCTCTCTGACAAGTGCTATACTAGCTGGCAACATATATCCTAACAATATTGTTATGTTCTTATGATAGGAGTATATGAAACGAGGACTGTTTGGTGATATATCAGGTGGGAGTTATATGGGACAATAGATTGGAGTTAGATGAGACAATAGATTGAGTCCTAACAAGGACTGTTTTGGTTATATTTCAGTTAGTTTTATCTGAGATAACACTGACGTTATAGGAGACAATAGATTGAGTTATAGGAGACAATAGATTGAGTTATATGAGACAATAGATTGAGTCCTAACAAGGACTGTTTTGGTTATATTGCAGTTGGTCTGAGACAATAGATTGAAGTAATAGGAGACAATAGGTTGAGTCCTAACAAGGACTGTTTTGGTTATAATTCAGTTTGGAGTTATCTGAGACAATAGACTGAAGTTATAGGAGACAATAGATTGAGTTATAGGAGACAATAGATTGAGTTATAGGAGACAATAGATTGAGTCCTAACAAGGACTGTTTTGGTTATATTGCAGTTGGTCTGAGATAATAGATTGAAGTAATAGGAGACAATAGGTTGAGTCCTAACAAGGACTGTTTTGGTTATATTTCAGTTTGGAGTTATCTGAGACAATAGACTGAAGTTATAGGAGACAATAGATTGAAGTATGAGTCCTATTAGTCTTCGTCTATTCAATCATATTAGGAAATTTTTTTTTTTTTTTTTTTTTTTCGTACGCCCGCTAATACTTGAGGCGAAATCTCAGGTTATTATTAATGTCTAACCTGACATTGATTTTACGTGAGTATCCCTTTTCTTGTACAGAGACAGGTGTCCCTCGCCATTCAGGCAGATACTCGCCGATTTCGGAGGTAATATTAGGAAATAAAATCATTATACTTAATTCCCCCAAGAAGGTAAAGGAACCCGTTACACGCCCAATGAGGCATATTGGGAATATGGTGTTAGGCCCATATTATCTTGACCGTCGGCACACGAGGGGTGATGTGGTCGGCATCACGCCGGCCGCCTTAACCTTCCCAGAGTAGCTCTGGTACCCATTTGGGGCTGGGTCGACCCAGGAGCCGTTTGTGGCCTAAAAATTTTTCGCCTCATCTGGGGATCGAACCATAGACCACTGCGCTAGGAAGCCAGTGCACTAACCACTATGCTACTGCGGCTCCTAATTCCCCCAAGATACAATCAGTAAATTGATACGTTCATATTAAAACAATATATATATATATACAGGTGTATCTGCTGTAGGCCTATTTTCCTACCAGTTTATAGTAAATTTATATTTACCCTCCAAGATTTAAACAGGCCAGATTTTGACTCGACTTAGCGAAGCAGGCTGCAGGTCAATGCTCTCAGGCAAGCAATAAATCAGGTTGACAGCTCCTCTCACACAGTTGGTCGTCTCTCTGGCTTCGTGTCTGGTTGCGTGCTTTTGCATAAAATCTCGCCCGATTATATAGGTAGGTGAATGCGTAAGTAAAGCTTTTGGTTGGTTCCTGGCGGAGCAAGCTGATTGGTTTCCTGCCGTTTCGTCTTTTGCTCGTACAGCCTAATTTTATTCAGTTTTCTTCCGCCATCTTGCGTGAACAAGATGGCCACGACCCACATCCGAAAAAAACAGGGCTTAAGTTTTTTTTCCTGGCGTAACTTCAGGTAATTTATTCTGTCTCAGAGACTGTGCGTTGATTGGCTGGGCTCTCGACATAGGGATTTAACAAAGTAGTGGGTTTACACAACTCGTTTTCACGACAATGATATTCTCGGCATAAATGTTAAACAGGTACGGGGAAAGGGTACAGCCTTGTCTTACTTCTTTCTGTACTTCAAATCATAGCAATTTAGGTATAAACATGAACTGAAGGCACCATAGTTTGAACTTTATCTAGGAGTGTACTTTGGTCTATGATCTGAAGTCCTCTGTCTGCCATTTCTATTGTCTGTTGAACTGCCTTTGAGTCTTTTAATGAGGCATCGTACACCCTGCAAAGACTTTTCACAAGTTTCTGAATGACAGTATGGATTATTTGGTTTGAAACCATGAATGTGACCTCAGATATCTTTCTTTTCCTGACTTATAGGCTTCTAGACTTCTTAGGTTTTAAGCTCATTCTGCACCGGCTGACTAGTTCATCCAAGCGTGCTAACATTCTGGTGTTAATCTGATGTCAGAATTGCTGTGCATCCATGAATGCTTTAAGCGGTAGCATGTGCCACCTTCCATTGAGCTTCGACCTGTTGCAAATCCTTCAGCCGCTTTGAGGATTACCTGCATAGCCAATACGAATAGTGCACTGGCTTCCTAGCTCGGTGGTCCATGGTCCGATCCCCAATTGAGATTGGACATTTTAGACCGCAAACTGCACCCTGGTCGACCCAGCCTCATGAATTGGGTACCAGAACAACCCTGGGAAGGTTAAGGCGGCTGGCGTGATGCTGATTAGATCACCCCTTGTGTGCCGATGGTCAAGAAAATACGGGCCTAACATAGTATTCCCAATATGTCTCGATAGGCGTGTAACGGGATCCTTTACCTTTTTTCAACACGAATAGTATGGGAGAGATGGTTCTTCTTCTTCTTCTTTGATCCATAACCGCTAACCGTCAAAGCAGTCAGCGGCCATCACGCCTGGTGGCGTCTTGTAGGGCAGCAACAAATTGATTCCACTTTGCTCGGTCGGCGGCCATCCTTCGTACAGTGCCCCAACTCTGGTTCATTCTTTGCATCTCAGTTTTCACAGTTCTCCGCCAAGTTGTTTTTGGTCGGCCTCTCTTTCGCTTTCCCTCGGGGGTCCATAGCATAGCTGTTCTTGTGATGGTATCAGGGTCCCTTCTGAGGACATGGCCAACCCAACTCCAGCGTCTGCCAGCTATGATGGTGTGCATGTCCTCCTGGTTACTCCGAATAAGTAGTTCTTGATTGCTGATGGTGTTTGGCCAAAAGATTCGGAGAATTTTCCTTAGGCAGATTGTGTGGAAGGAGGACAGTTTCGACATTTCCTTCTCTGTTACTCTCCAACATTCCGCACCGTAGAGAAGCACAGAAAGTACACAGCTCTCATACAGTCTTAATTTAGTGTTTGTGCTGTACTGGGAAGACTTCCAAATGTTGTTGAGAACAGCAAAGGCTGTTCTCGCTTTATTCATTCTGTTGTTTATGTCCTTGCTTGTTCCGCCATCAGGTGTTACTATGCTTCCTAGGTAAGTAAATGTGTCTGTCTGTTCTAACTTCTGGTTCCTTACTGTTATTGGCTCAGGATTGCCCACATTTAGTGTCATGACCTCTGTCTTCTTCAAATTGATGTTCAGGCCAACCTGCTGGCCATACTTATTCAGTCTATCGGTTTTGTCTTGAATGTGTTGGTGTGAATGCGCGAGTAGTGCAATGTCATCTGCATATTCCAAATCTTCCAGTGTAGAAAACGTTGTCCATCTAATTCCTCTTGGACTGCCCTCTGTTGTCTGGCGCATTACCCAATCTATGACTGTCAAAAATAATGTTGTTGATAAGGGGCATCCCTGTCGTACTCCTGTTTTCACTTCGAAAGTTACATTACTCGATCCAACACTGCACGTAAAGTTAGAATAGAGGCTTTTTATAATGGAAACAATGCGGCTGGGAATTCCATAAGCCCTCAGAATTTTCCATAGGCTGTCCCTGTGTATGCTGTCGAAAGCCTTTTCAAAATCAACAAAGTTAATGTACAGCTGTCTCTGCCATTCTGAGCACTGCTCTATAATGTTCCTGAGGGTAAATATATGATCTGCACATCTTCTGTTCTTTCTGAAGCCCGCTTGTTCTTTCCTCAGTTTATGATCAACTGCTTTTGAAATTCTCTGGATGATTATCCTGCCTAGTATTTTGCTGGGAACTGAGAGGAGGGTAATTCCTCTCCAGTTGTTGCAGTCTGCAAGGTCGCCCTTCTTGGGCAATTTGACAATTATTCCTTTACTTCACTCTATTGGTGTTGTCTCAGTTTCCCAGACTTGTGCAAATAGTGGTTCTAATAGTTCTGCTGCTAGTTCAGGGTCTGTCTTGAATAGCTCAGCATTCAGATTGTCGTGACCAGGCGCTTTTCCATTTTTTAGCCCTTTGATAGCTGTGATAATTTCTTCTTTTCGTGGAATGTCTGTATTTACGTCTAAGTCCCTTTCAGCCTCAGGAACATTCAGCTGAGTCTCTGGTGGTTCCTTATTCAGTGTTTCTCTGAAGTGCTCTGCCCATCTTGTTTCCTGCCCCTGTGCTGTGGTGATGAGATTTCCTTGCTTGTCTCTTACTAACGTTATGTTGTTTGCACCTCGTTTTCCACTGATAGCTTTAGTTATTTTATAAACTGTGCTTTGTTCATTTCTCAGTGCTGCCTCTTCCGCCTGTCTTGCAAGGTCATCCAGAAATGTCCTTTTGTCAGCACGGGTTTGACGTTTTACTTCCTTGTCCAGCTGACTGTACTGTTCACTATATATTGCCTTTAACCTGGGAGACTTAGCTTCTGTTTTCTTCCTTTTCATTTCCTTTCTCTTCGCTATGGTTTTTAGCGTTTCTGGTGTTATCCAGTCTTGGCTCTTTCTTTCCTGGAATCCCAAGCATGACTTGCTGCTTTCTTTGTATATTGTTGAGATGGTGTTGAATTTCTGGTCCACATCGTCGGTCTCTGTTCTTTCCTGGCTTTTGGTAATCAGATATCGTCTCTTTACGTCGACCATGAACGCTTTTCTGGTGAGGGGGTCCTTAAGTTTCGTGATGTTATATCTTTTCTGTTTGACTGCAACTGGTCCAGCAGCTCTGAGTTTCACCTTCAGTCTTGCTACTACTAGGTGATGATCACTTCCCACATCTGCGCCTCTTCTTACTTTCACGTCTTGTAGTGCATGTCTCCATCTGCCATTGATCATTATGTGATCTATCTGGTTTTTGTCTCGTCCGTTTGGTGATTCCCATGTTAACTTGTGCACTTCTTTGTGTTGAAAAAGTGTTCCTCCAACGACCAGGTTGTTAATACTGCAGAAGCTTATTAATTTGTCCCCATTCTCATTTACTGTTCCACTGCCGCATTTCCCCATTACTCTTTCGTTATAATTATTATGTGTTCCAACTTTCGCATTTAGGTCTCCCATTACTATAATAAGATCGTACCTGGGTACAGTTTCCATTTCCTTTTGTACCTGTTGATAGAACTCATCCTTGAGCTCTTCATCGCTGTCGTTTGTTGGTGCATAGCATTGTATAATTGTGGTGTTGGTGAATCTCCCTCTCAGTCTTGCTCTTATTAGTCTGTTGTTAATGGGTTTCCATTCCAGTAGAGACCTTTCCATTCCTTTCTTAAGGATAATGGCTACACCTTCGTTGTGCTGACTGTGAGAGATGGTTCATCCCATTGCTATTCCAACTTGTAGGTAAATTCACTTCTTTGTGTACTCTCTGGCTGAAAATCTGACAAGAGAATACTGAGAAATACAGCTTCAGCATTGCTGGAATTTCTTGTGGAACATGGTACATTTCCAGGGCATGCCACAACATCTGGTGTGGAACGGATTCATTAGCTAAATCCAACCAGATTACATGGAGATTTGTTCTGTCAGACTTTGCTCTTTTAATTGCTTCTTAGATCACTGTGGCATGCTCTAGATACCCTGGTGTAGCTGGGATACCTCTTTTCTGGGTGGTAGTGTCAATTTATCCATTCTCCAGAAGGTAAGTGGTGAGCCTTTTAGCCATCACTGAGAAGAATATCTTCCCTTCCACATTAAGTAGTGAAATCGACCTGAAATGACTGATTGTTTGTAGAATTGTGTTCCTTCGGGATGTAGACTCCTACGCCTTTCTCCATTCTTTGCTTACAAGCTGGTTTTTCCAAGTATTTTCCAGCAAATGGAGCAGCTGTTTCAGAACTTCAGAGTATCTCTTATACACAACATATGGGACACCATTAGGACCTGGAGCTGACTTGCACCGTCCTTTCTGGACAATGCTTTCTACTTCCTGCATTGTTGGGGGCTTGGTGTTGAGCAGCTCCTGGCTTACTAGGCCATATAAGGCCTTCCATGCTGCTGAGCGGCTCATCTTTTTGACCATCTGAATAGGTCATTCAAAGGTGTTCTTCCAGATCTTCTTTCCCGATGTTTAGTCTTCCAGACTGTGGCTATTAAAACAGTTCTTTGGCAGACTTGAAGAGCTGCCTGCAGAATCTCTACCTATTCCTCCGTGTTTTCCTTCTTTTCATGCGCAACCTGTCTGCTCTACAAAGAGCATTATACGAGGGGCGTTCAGAAAGTAATGCACCACATCGTTTTTCTCAGGAGCTGTTTATTCAAAAAGCATGAAATTTATACACATTATAAATGGATATGTCATGTAAACATCGGTATTATTCAACATAATCCCCATCAACTTGTACGGCTTTATGCCAGCGCGAAACAAGTTGTGGTGAAGTGGGATGTTATAAATACTTATAGGGGACTTAGTGTACTGACTGAGATCAGCTGTGAAGGTATCTATATCTATTAAGAGTAGTGTATTATAGATAACCTTACTTGCTACCACATATCTATATATCTCAGTCAGAATTATTCTGGAATAGTGTGATGCTACGTTATGTGTCTAGGGTATGTGTATGGTGAAGTGTAAGTCACAACAACAGACAGATAAACAATTTAATTTAATCCACTACTCTTAACAACACTGTGACACTCACATACATATAACACTCTATGAGAATAGCTTAAAGAAGTCACTCGTAACGGTTCAAATAACAATATGTATTCATTACTAGCATGAATGAATATGTGTCCTGATTCAACTACAAGGGAACCAGGAATCACAATCAATTTAAATTACAAGTTATGTACAGAATGTATTTAATATGAATATTGTAGTGACATATATTAGTACAAATGTTCTATGTGTGTCAGTTGTGTAGTAGTAAAATGAGGTAATACTGGTTTTGTTTTGTTCAAGCTCTGTTGGTATTTGTCATCATGACTTCAATAGTTTGTCTTTAGGGACCAGTATTGGAGATGTTCACAGTTCCTGATTTTAAGACAAGTAAATTCCCCTCTGAATAGTATTTTTATAAAGTTATTTCAAGATGAGGGGACATAATGTTGAGCTCAGCTGGCCAATTCGCTTATCTGGCGTGATGGCGGCAGGAAAGGACTCCTCTGCTCGAATTCTCCTCTGGGCTCAGGAGACACCTCACTGATAGCTAAAAAGACCAAGGAGTATGCTGTCCGACTCTGGATTCAGCAAATCTCTGACCAGATGCTGCTCACTACCATCAAGACCACTGTCCCTGAAATCAAGAAGGATGTACCTTCTACTTCATAACTAATTTATATTCTCTTTTACACTGATCACAATACAGCACAAACATTGCGTTCAGAGCGTTAGGCCAACAGTCAGCTTCATTTGAAATACTTTATTCCAGTATTACCCTTCTTAATGGTTACTACGCCTCTGCACTTCCAGCATTATTTCTTTCTAGACAATCATCCAGGTGTCAGTGTACTGTTTGGCCATTCCATGCCGTTTTACTTCTCTCCGACACCCTCTGTTCAGGCTGGAGCATTTTAGGCTTTACCTCACGTTTGCCACTGAACTACACATATATATACAGGCATAAATCAACAATTCACATTCAATTTTTCATTAAAAGATACTGAATGGTTCAAGCTTACCACAATTTCATGGAAATAAACACAGATACGTTGATTAGCAATGAATTCTGGCACAAACTGGCACAAATTCCGTTCTGCCTATGTTCCAGGCTTTTATTTTAGCAAAAATGTGAGCTGGCTTCAACGTACTGTCGCTTTATCAAGCTTATTTGAATTAGTGGTCTCGAACTAACGCTCCCAAGTGTGTATATCAGCGAGACTGGCCAATGAGCCACGTTTCGACAAGTGTTTGAAAAAATGTTATCTTTTCCCGTCTCCCCTAACAACCAAGATAGTATTTATAACCCGACCAATCGTGGTTAGGCTTTCATTTGTTGCGCTCCAATCAATTTGGAGTTTACATGGTAGGCTATTTATGTAACGTAAGGTTTTTTCAAACACGTTATAAAAAAAATTTTATGAGCAGAAATGATTTTATGCTGTCAGGCACCCCCAATATTTTATTTTGGGTATAATTTATTAATTCCTGGACTATTTGCGTAACGTTTTACATATTATTTGTCAGCAAACCCTAAGGAACCCAAAAATACTAATTTAAAGGAGCTACGTGGCTGCGTTCAAAATATGCAATTTCTTCTATCTCCTGTTTAGAAGATGTGCTGTCTGGGTACTGTTATGTGTTCAAACGTAAACCCATATAATGTTGTCTTTTCTAATAAGAGTCTGTTATGATTTATAAACCTAACTCTGGGAAAGGGTAGTGTATTTTATCACTGTCCGTCTGAAAAAAAATTAGTGCATGTAGACTTACACGCGTGATGGTAGTAATTGTGTATCGCGCGAAGCGGGTTTAGTGTTCGGCTTTCTGCCTCTCCCTTCTCTTTTTATCCCTTTAATCCATCTGTTCGTTCGTTTTGGTAACGCAGTATAATTAATGTTAGGGTTAATTTAGGTCATTACGCAGTACGTCTCAATGCTTTTCCAAGAAATACAGCACACGTTTCATTGAAGAAGGCGGGTAATAATACAGTAAGCTTTACTATCAACGTGAAAGCGTTACAATTTGCAGACGAAGCAGAAAACAAGGGGGATTTCGAGTACATTCTTTGTGACAGCACTGTCATTTTCCCATTGCTCTTCTCTTTATTAATTTTATTTGTTAGGCTTTATATTTACCTAATAATTTATATATGTGGATTAGAATATTCCATGACACAAGTGCATGTATTCCTAGCCCGTACCAGATTTTGTCTTGATCATGTAGCCATTTCTTCGCTGCATGAATCACTCCTTCATCATCTTCAAACCATGTTCCACGGAGTGCATCTTTAAGTGAACCAAATAGATGAAAATCAGAGGGTGCCAAATCGGGACTATAGGGTGGATGGGGTAGTACAGTCCAACCCAATTTGGTGATTGCTTCCCGTGTTGCCATACTTGTGTGAGGTCGCGCATTTTCGTAAAGGAGAAGCAGGTCTGCTGGATTCTTGTGCGGCCGAACTCTGCGAAAACGTTGATTGAGTTTTTTCAATGTCTCAATGTAAGCTTGCGAATTGATTGTCTCTCCTCTTGGCATAACGTCCACAAGAATCACACCTTCAATGTCCCAAAAGACAGTGATCATGACCTTTCCAGCTGAAGGAATTGTCTTGAATTTCTTTCTTCTTGGTGATTGCGGATGATGCCACTCCATTGACTGTCTTTTTGTCTCAGGTTCAAAATGATGTGTCCAGGTTTCGTCACCTGTAACGATCTTAGCCAAAATGTTCTCTCCATCAGCATTGAAACGCTCCAACAATTCAGAAGAAATTGCTTTCCTTTGCAATAGGTGGTCATTTGTGAGGCTTCGAGGAACCCATCTTGCGCAAACCTTAGAAAATCCGAGAGTTTTTATAACTGCATTTGCACTACCAATGCCTACTGACAGCTGTATGGACAATTGTTGAGTAGTAATTCGCCTATCAGTAAGAATAATGCCCTCAGTGCATTTCAACATTTCTGCGTTGGTGGCTGTGGCAGGACGTCCACAGCGCGGCCGATCAAGCAGCTCCGTATCCCCACTTCCTGATTCTTTGATTCTCTGAACCCAGCGACTGACTGTACTCCTGTCGACTGCAAAACTTCCATACACATCACATAGACGCTTGTGAATATTTACAACAGTTTCCTTCTCTGCAACGAGAAATTCTATCACAATTCGCTGCTTATAACGCAAATTTCTAACACGCTCCATTTCAACGGTTTAAGGCAGCCGTATTATTTGGCCGGTTGCAGTGCAATTTGATGCACACAATTGGCACATGCCATATTTGAAGTGTGCAAAATTTCATGCTTCTATCTTCATTATTAGCTGAGGAAAAACGATGTGGTGCATTACTTTCTGAACGCCCCTCGTATTGGCCTTTCAGGGGCTCCAAAACCAATCGTAATCCTTCCTTCTCTGTGTCCACTGCGTTCTTGAACTGTTTTCGGGCATGCGTCTTCTGTTTCCTGATCTCTTCTATTCTGATTTGTCTTCTACTGTTTTGTAGTGTCCCCTCCTTCAATTGCCTTTCTGATTCCAAACCCTTTGCGACAGTGAAGATATATAAAGTCACTGAAGATTTTCCAGATTTGTCTCAAAGGTTATCTGCTTCAGGTTGTTATCCAACTATTTTGATAATACTTCGTCCAGCAGTCCCCCAAATCCCTTTTGCACTGGCAAGTGAAAACTTGATTGCATCTCTTTTCCCGTATAAGAAGTGTGTGAGATCGTCATCAGGTAGATCAATTCGAACATTCTGCACGCTGTGAATTGACTCCTGGCTGAGGTCTTCTAAAGTCGTACCCGTCGTAACAGAAATATTAACTATATTTAAAAACTATGTCCCGCTCCCTAAAGTGTGGCTAAGCGAGGTCACAAATAAGAGTTTGTGCATGGGGCTGGTAACTTTATCGTGTAACACAAATTGCTACAGAATAAACTGCACAAGAGCAAATGTATGCCCTGGTCGAACTTCCCGCAAGGGGGGACCAGAAACGGCTGTAGGATCCTATCACACTCTTATTAAAGCATATTGGGAATATGGTGTTATATTCTTGACCATCGGCACAATAGGGGTTATGTTGTCAGCATCACGCCGGCTGCCTTAACCTTCCCAGAAGTTGCTCTGGTACGCAATTCATGAGGCTGGGTTGACCCTGAAGCCGTTTGCGGTCTAAAAAATCCCACCTCAACCGAGGATCGTGTCGTAGATTTTTGATAGGGGAATTAGGACTTGGGTTGGTCCCTTCTGAATAGAAATAGAACAGGTGATAGCTCGGTGGGAGGTAGTAATAGAAATAGGTTTTCACGAGTGCAATGAGATTTAGGGAAGAATTATAATCTGGCTCGATAGGCCCAGTTACTGCATTTAGTATTAAAGTTTCTGGATTGTGTTGATAAGTATTTTAAAGATGAAAACATCAAGTTTGCCTGTCATGTGAGTTCACTGTTTGTGTTTACCGAGTGAACAAGATGGCGGTTTTTGTGATGTGTCAACCGGACAGTGTTTCAAAACATTACAGATTTATTGAGGGCTATTGTTACTGCTCCAGGTACATTTTTGTATGTACCTGCAAGGATACTTGGAGAGGAGATGGGCACCGCCAAGCAAACCTCTTGCCCACTGAAATGTTATGATGGAAAGTCAACTCAGTAATAATTTGCCGGATCGGCCGATGCCCGGATTAACAACGACCGCGCTCTCATTGCCCCTTGAGAGTGATAAATCAACGAATGGGATACAAACACCTGTTTTGAAACTTCCAAGAGAAAATTTTGTTGTTGGAACTTGGAATGTACGCACGCTATATGCGTGTGGAAAAGTCAAAGAACTAACACATGAACTTGTTAGATACTCGTGGGACATCCTGGGCCTAGCAGAAGTCAGATGGACAGGATTAGGTGAATCAATAACGGATGATGGTCACAAAATTTGGTTTAGTGGAGATGAGTCTAAACATCAGCATGGAGTAGGTTTTATCGTACATAAAGATAGATTGAACTCTGTCATCAGCTGCACCCCAATAAATAGCAGGCTTATCACCATTCGTATTGCAGCACATCCAAAGAACATCTCCATCATACAGGTATATGCCCCCACTACTGACTATGAGGATGAGGCAATTGATACATTTTATGACAATCTGGATGAAGCAATTAAGAAAATTCCAAAGAAAGATCTTCTCATTGTTCTAGGTGATTGGAATGCTAAAATAGGGCCAGATGCATACGGTCACTGGGCTGGCACAGTGGGGAAATTTGGGACTGGAGAAACCAACGATCGAGGACTAAGGCTACTAGAATTTGCCAGCAACTATAAACTAACCCTTGCAAATACACTATTTCCTCATAAGTTATCAAGAAGAACAACGTGGCATGCCCCAAAAACGGAGATACATAACCAAATTGATTTTATTCTTGTATCCAAAAGATTCAAGTCCAGCATTAATAAAGCCAAGACTAGGACTTTTCCTGGCGCCGACATTGGTAGTGATCACGACATGGTATTGATGACGCTCAAGCTTAAACTCAAAAAGAACTATAATCAAAACAGATGTTCTCAGTTAAGATTCAATTTAGACAAATTGAAAGATCCAGAAATCGCGGGAATCTTTGAGGCAACTGTTGGAGGAAAATTCGCAGCTCTCAACTTTTTGGAGGATGATATCAACTCAATCACAGAGAACATGAAAGACGTGCTCATTGAATCAGCAACAGAAATACTTGGTAAAAGAAAGAAAATAAACAAACCATGGGTTACAGATGACATTCTGAAGTTATGTGATACACGACGGGAAATGAAAAAGGTTAAGAAAGAGGTTCCTGAAGCAGCATGGCAATACAGTATGGTGAATAAAAATATTAGAAAGAAAATGAAACAGGCCAAAGAAAAATGGGTAGCTGATCAATGTGAGTCCATTAATACGGGGCTAATAAAAGGTAACAGCAAGGCAGTTTTTGACACATTAAGAAGACTATCAAAACCCCAACAGCCCAGGGTAACTGTCATAGAAGATAGCAATGGGGCTCTGCTCAATGAAAAAACAGCTGTAATGAGAAGGTGGACAGAATATTGTAAAGAATTATATAACTGTAAACTTGACACTGACTTAGGCATATTAAACAACATTAAGTGCGAAAACAGAGAACTCGGAAATGCAGCAATACTACGGGAAGAAGTGGAAGAGGCTATATGTTCGATGAAAGGAGGGAAGTCACTGGGTGTGGATAATATACCAGCAGAGCTCTTGAAATATGGAGGACCAGATATAGTAAAAATCATGACAACAATTTGCCAGAAGATATGGAGTACAAAAAAATGGCCAAAAGAATGGACGCAGTCATTAGTAATACCGCTTCCAAAGAAAGGAAATCTAAAAATGTGCAAGAACTACAGAACCATTAGCCTTATTAGTCATCCAAGTAAGGTGATGTTAAGGATACTTTTGAACAGAATAAAACAGAAATCAGAAGAAATCTTGTCAGAGGAACAGGCTGGCTTTAGACCAAAAAGAAGTACCTCAGAACAAATCTTCAATATTAGATTACTGATCGAAAAACATCTCCAGCATCAACATGATTTATACCATAACTTCATCGATTTCACAAAAGCCTTCGATCGAGTCTGGCATGAAGGTTTATGGCAAATAATGAGAAAATTCAATTTTGATACCAACATCATAGATATCATTGAAGCACTATACAAGGACGCAAGCAGTGCTGTTTTTGCAAGCAATGACATTGGAGAATTTTTCAAAACAACTGTAGGAGTTCGCCAGGGATGTATCCTGTCACCAGTGCTCTTTAACATTTATCTAGAACATATTATGCAGGAGGCTCTCTACGATTATAAATCAACCATATCGATTGGAGGCCGACCTCTGTGTAATCTACGTTTTGCTGATGATATTGATCTGATAGCTGGAACAGAATCAGAACTTCAAGACCTTACCTCTAGACTGGAGAAAGTAACAAGAACATATGGGATGGAAATTAATATAGAAAAAAGCAAGATATTGGTGAATAGCCATAAGAAACATGTTCCGACCAACATTACGTTAAATGGGCAAACGTTAGAAGAAGTTAACACCTTTAAATATCTCGGGTCCACTATATGTAGTGATGGAAGATCAAATAAAGAAATCAAGACAAGACTTGAGATGGCCTCAGCTGCCATGACAAGGTTGAATGTGATCTGGAAAAGTAACATCAGTTTTCCTGTGAAGATCAAATTATACAAATCACTTGTATTATCTATTCTCATGTATGGGTGTGAGGGCTGGACACTCACTGCAGATACGGAGCGAAGGATTCAGGCTTTCGAGCATAAATGTTATAGAAGAATTTTGCGCATTTGCTATAAAGAGCACAAAACAAATGTCTATGTTAGAGAGAAGATAAACACCTATGCAGGCCATCAAGAACCACTTTTGTCAATAGTGAAACGTCGAAAGCTTGCCTGGTTTGGGCATGTAACTCGTCATGACTCCCTTTCGAAAACGATCCTCCAGGGAACAGTCGAAGGTAAACGGAGAAGAGGAAGGCAAAGAAAATCCTGGGCTGATAACATCAAAGAATGGGCAGGACACGGTTTCTCCACACTTGTACGCATTGCTGAGAATAGAGAGCAGTGGAGGACCCTGTCTGTTGATGCTTCCACCATGGCACCCCTACGACCCATGACGGGTTATGGGTTGAGATGATGAGATGATGAGATGTGTACTCTGTATCTTTCTGGATGCAAACACAATGCCAGACAGGTTGCAACTTGGAAACTCACTTATTTACGTACAAAAATGTTTCTTCTAGGTTATTTTCATATATACTGAAAAACCGCTGGTAGATTTTGGGTTTGACCCAGACGCTGTATAAAGAAAAAGAAGCATACAGAATACTAAATCACAATATTATTCACACATCCTATCCTACCCTCACGAGAAATATAATATTCACTTCGGTTATTTAACTTAAATCAGAAACTATAAGCTTAGCGCTAGTCTCATCGTTTAAAACTTCCGTGAAATAAATTCTATTCATTAAAAGAATCCATCATCATGAATTAGAAATACATAAGTATCTCGTCAATACTCAATGATGAATTAGTGCATTTACTTAGTTAAAATGTTCTCTGACTGGTTACTAGCAAATTAATTAAATTTATTTATAGCTGCATGAGTTTTTAGCTAGAAATTAAAATTTATTTTGCTATCCACTGTAACACAGTAAACTTAGAAAATACAACTGACTTATCATTTAATCACTCTGCACAGAAATTAAACTAGTAAAAATGAAATAGGCGGTCTATCACTTAAATCACTCAACACTACTAGATATATGTATTTACCACTAGCGCAGAAGTAAAACTATCTCCAATCGACTAACTAAATGACACTTCTATTAACAGAGATCTTAGGAATCGAAAGCTAGATGATTCTAGTCTTTCTGGCTGTACTGGATGAATTAAGTTAGAATTCTGGAGTATATATCTCTCCGAAATCAAAGAAAGGTTGCGTCTATTACCCAAACCGAGTCATTTGCCAGATGTTAGCACCTACGTCCAGATTTCCAGATTTCCTTGCTCATTCTACGAATGAAACGAATTCTACACACCCTTACCGAAACCAAACTTAACACCTACAGTAATTTCTCTCGATCTGATCAGACATCGGCAATAAAACTCACAGTGTGCGTTTTACACGTTCTGCTTCATATGGCCGTTCCCAGCGATCAATGTCTTTCATCTCAAATCTTTCACCGAGAATAATTAACTATGGGCTAACAGATCAGAGAAAAATAATAGACGATAGTCTTACTTCTTATCCCTGTCGAGAACGAATTAACACGATTCGATCTCTCATCAAAGAACTTAGCTTAACAGCAATAAAATGCGTTGCTAATATTAGAAAGGAAATGACAAAGGTTTGAATGGGAGAGTTTGTCTAACAATCGAGCGTATGCGAAAAGAAGGGTAAAAGAGAGAAAGAAATGTAAAAGACAAGTGTAGAATAAAGAAAAGATAATAGAAATTTATTAATCAAAAATCTCTGCCACAGATCGAACCATGGACCACCAAGCTAGGAAGCCAGTGCACTAACCACTGAGCTACCGCGGCTCCCCAGAAACAGTTGTATGGTATACGTTTACTTCTTCTTCTTCTGCGTTCGTCCTGAAAAGAACGTTGGTTGCATTGTGTCGCCGTTTACAGCAAAGCTGCGATATCTGCGCCTTTCGGCCCAACACATCGTGTTCGGCACGGCATTTTTTAGGACCGGTTTTGCCTTCCCACTTCGATCCCTACTCTCAGCCAGACTGCAGTGATGCAGCCTGTTTCCAGGACCACCACTTGGAGGTGGAGTAGGGTCTTGGTCAGCTCTGGTTCGCTGACCCTGACGCAAGCAGTCAAGCTATGGGTCGCTTACTACATTCCACTTTTGACGCATCTTTGGTCCCTTATACGTTTAGTATAGAGCGAACAGGGAAAAGAATGAATGAGTTGGTGAATTAGTGAGAGGTTGAGTGAGTCAATGAATGAATGAATGAATGAATGAATGAATGAATGAGTCAGTTAGTCAGTCAGTGAATGAGTGAGTGAGAGATTGATTGATTGATTGAGTGAGTGAGTGAGTGAGTGAGTGAGTGAGTGAGTGAGTGAGTGAGTGAGTGAGTGAGTGAGTGAGTGAGTGAGTGAGTGAGTGAGTGAGTGAGTGAGTGAGTGAGTGAGTGAGTGAGTGAGTGAGTGAGTGACTGAGTGAGTAACTGACTGACTGACTGAGTGAGTGAGTGTTAAATTGCATTGTTTTGCTCACGTAAATGAACGCAAATCAGCTGCATAAAATAGATTCATACTACAACAAACAGCTGAGTTAATGTAATACCTTATAAAACATATTCAAAATACAATCAAGTGACAACCAATGGAATGTAACACAAATCAGTTTAGAAACACTTGTGATAAATTTTAATGTCAACGGAAATTATATGCAATCACATTGATTTTCCTCGCAACGGGCAAGATGTCGACTTGTTTCGCGTTTGTTTTCGGCTGCCGTTTGACTTATTTGCCAATTGCGTTTCCTCTAATTTCTCTGGTGGATGTTTTGTTTATTTCTTTATGTGTGTTCGGGTATTTCCAGTAAACCTCTGTATAACCATTATCTCGTGACAGATTTAATATTTTTTTTTAAAGTTTTTTGTTCCTTTCCTGAATCATAGCAGTCCAACCGTGTAATCATGACGTCATGTAATTATCTTGCTTCTATCACTTGTTGCTGTCCCTTTATTGCAAATGGTCTTCACAATGTTGTTAATCTGCCATTTCAAAATTGTTTTCAAGATCTTGAATTTGCATACTTTCTGTTAATACAATACGTTTTTTTAAAGTACAAAGTGCCTAGTAAATTTTAAGGGAGTTCGGTTTTAAAATCTTTTTAAAGTATATTCCAATTTTACCACTTTGATGTATTCAAAATAGAGATGCGCCAACGTATGTGAATAATTCACAATTATCTGACACTTGACGGCGGTTTTATATTATTACTCAGGCACAGTAATTTGCACTGGGATCAACAGCATATAGTTGCAATGGAAAATCAATGGCACATGGGATGGGAAGAGGGGATTTCCAATCCGTTTTTCAATGCCATGCTTCTGGGTGGAGCTGGGCGTAGTTACGTATAAGATGATAATGAAAAATAACTACAATTTAAGGATGATAATAATAAATCTATGTTAGGTTTTTAGGTCATTATCCGCAAACAATTAGCTCATTATGCCTCTTATCACAATCAGTATAAGAAAGTTTGCTGTGATGGTGTAATGTCTTTTTATTTATTTTTCAAGCAGCCAGTAGCCAGACAGGAAACTCAGACTGCGCCAAAAATGCCCAATATCTGAAGCCAGCAATAAAGTTGCTCAAAATTATATTACCTGAGTAAAAGATATTTTAATGTAAATTTAAGTGAAACTTGAAACATTACTGCAACGCTTTGTTTTGTTTTTTTTTAAACTAGATGTCTCAGATCAGACGTCCGCTTGAATGTTTTCAAAGAAAGCAGTAGTCAGTAGAGGCTATTTGAATCTTCGTAGAGCTTTTACACGGATGGTACTGGTGTCGGCCGTATGCGGTTTCTCTATTCCGCATATGTTGGGCAACTTTGAAGCAGATGTTCAGCAGTCATTTTATCGGTGCCATAGATACACTGATCGGTATTCCTTTCCTTAGCTTGTTGATTAGATGGTATCTCAGTCTGTTGTGGCCCGTGCGGAGTCTAAAGATTACCACTTTGTCACGCATTGCCTCCCCTGCTTTGCAGTAGTGGTCCAACAATGGCCAAAACTCAAGAGTATCTAAATGGGTCGTCAAAGGTGTTTACCTTCGCACAAGATTACTCTTGGCAGAGATGCACATAGAAGTGTAGTGGCGCTTCTATCCGAAGGGAGACTTCACAAGATAAATCAGAAGTCAACAACCATGCGGGAAAGCGCTGAGCAATGGTTAACTTATATCTGTCAGTCGCGTTCTGTGAAGGATTTAAGCAATGGTGTTTAGCCTGTTCAAGCCCCCAGCTTATATTCATGTAACCATTTCTTCGCTGCATGAATCACTCCTTCATCATCTTCAAACCTTGTCCCACGGAGTGCATCTTTAAGTGGACCAAATAGATGAAAATCAGAGGGTGCCAAATTGGGACTATAGGGTGGATGGGGTAGTACAGTCCAACCCAATTTGGTGATTGCTTCCCGTGGTGCCAGACTTGTGTGAGGGCGCGCATTGTCGTGAAGGAGAAGCAGGTCTGCTAAATTCTTGTGCGGCCGACCTCTGCAAAAACGTTGATTGAGTTTTTTAAATGTCTTAATGTAAGCTTGTGAATTGATTATCTCTCCTCTTGGCATAACGTCCACAAGAATCACACCTTCAATGTCCCAAAAGACAGTGATCATGACCTTTCCAGTTGAAGGAATTGTCTTGAATTTCTTTCTTCTTGGTGATTGCGGATGATGCCACTCCATTGACTGTCTTTTTGTCTCAGGTTCAAAAAGATGTACCCAGGTTTCGTCACCTGTAACGATCTTAGCCAAAAAGTTCTCTCCAACAATTCAGAAGAAATTGCTTTCCTTTGCAATCGGTGGTCATTTGTGAGACTTCGAGGAACCCATCTTGCGCAAACCTTAGAAAATCCGAGAGTTTTCATAACTGCATTTGCACTACCAATGCTGACTGACAGCTGTAAGGCCAATTGTTGAGCAGGGATTCGCCTATCAGTACGAATAATGCACTCAGCGCATTTCAACATTTCTGCGTTGGTGGCTGTGGCAGGACGTCCACTGCGCGGCCGATCAAGCAGCTCCGTATCTCCACTTCCTGATTCTTTGATTCTCTAGCGACTGACTGTACTGCTGTCGACTGCAAAACTTCCATGGACATCACATAGACGCTTGTGAATATTTACAACAGTTTCCTTCTCTGCAACGAGAATTCTATCACAATTCCCTGTTTATAACGCAAGTTGCTAACACGCTCCATTTCAACGGTTTAGGGCAGTCGTATTATTTGGTCGGTTGCGGTGCAATTTCGTGCACACAATTGGCACATGCGATATTTGAAGTGTGCAAAATGTCATGCTTCTCTCTTCATTATTAGCTGAGAAAAACGACGTGGTGCATTACTTTCTGAACGCCACTCGTACGTATATATATATATATATATATATATATATATATATATATATATATATATATATATATATATATATATATATATATATATATATATATATATATATATATATATGTGTGTGTGTGTGTGTGTGTGTGTGTGTGTGTGTCAGGAACCTAATTATACTGTGGATTTACAAACATGACAATTATCTAATCTTTGGCTCATCATCTAAGGATACGACCACAGCATACAATAGCTGACACTAATGAGACATAACACCTTTAACAGGCAAGTTCCCTTTATTAAACACTGCACACACGGAAGCCACACACGCTAGCATTACTTATGAAATACAATGCATATAAATATAAATGCCAATACCACTTGCCTAACGACAACTCAATCTATCAGTATCATACCCACTGGTATGTTCCTACCGGGTGAACATCACAATGACTTTCGCTCACCGGCTAAATCATGTACTATGCTAAAGCAATACTTAAGCACAAACAACTTATCTTCAACGGCCTAAGTAAATGCCACTAGAGACTACACCACCACTCTAGAATTATGCAAAATAATCCAAATCGCATGAAGAAAAGGCAAGCACCATATCTGAACAATAATGGCAAACTCTATCCAGCAAAAACGCTGACAGGGAACATAAAGAGACCTACCCGGACGCTAGCCAGAACTCAAATGACTTTTGCGATAGAATTTGTGTCCACTTCCCTTCCGGTCAGCTGACCAAACGGGTTTTTTTACATTCTATCAATGTTGTCACTCTCAGCGTGACCAACCTGAAATTTCAGCGAACATATATACTGTGACACCCCCCCCCCCCCCCCCCCCCTTAAGTAAGAAATCGAAGTTTTCTTCCACCGGAGGAGTCACGCACAACCCCCTTCGGAGTATGGACGAACCAAAATGCCGAGACAGCACCTCCTCATGTACCTAGAAAATGCCAAAGTTGTCCAACACCATAGTCGTTCCTGCATACTCACTCTATACACTAGACCCAATATGAGCATGAAATAAACCACCCCAGGTACTGGTAGTCGTGAAAAATAACAACGACTGTCCACACCTGGTCTATCCACCACAACATATGTTATATTTTAGTTAATCGTATCTAAACAACAACAATAGTAACCAACTTCATAGTATAAACAATCCTTTCTACACACTATAAATTCACATAATATTATATCATGGTTGAAAACACGCTCAATATAAATCTATAACAAATTGCCTTTAAGGCATCATGACACATTGTAACGCATAACATATTCCAGCATAAGAATGCATCGAAAGGCATCACATGATATTTACAAGTGTACACAACACTCATATTCATATGAGAATAGAACTGGGGGCGTGGGTGAGACTCTAAGGTTCGTTTCGCGTCAACCGAAACATCTTACTGAAAACGAACCCCAAGCCTAACCCTAGCTATTGCTGAACTATCAGCAGGTGGTTGTGAAGCAACGACATATGCTTCAACCTTACTGCCTCACGCGCACCCCACTTATTCGCAAAAGTTACTCGTGCCATTTTGGTATTATCGCGCAACGACAATACCTCCACAAATCTAACCGGCGCGACCTCATCAAACACTCTTCTGAGTGTGCGCCAACTAGCACTCAGGGGAACGTTACGCACTCAAACTGTGCGATCACTAGCTTTCGGACCCTCGTATAAGTTCCTACTGCTCCTACTCATGTCATTTGGTACTTGCCGCGAACCGCGTCTACGATGTACCTTCTGGTCATCCCCTTTGGGAGTTTGGTGATGCTGAGCCTATGCTCCAGCCGCACCCATGGACTTGTGCACTCCGCGTACATTTCCGACAATTAAATCGGCAATCGGGTCCTCAAGGACGAACGCGTTTACTCTATCCGAGAGGAACGGAGTGTCCACATTAATACTCGTCTGGGGGTAAGATTCCACTTTGCCCCGGAACGTGGTACACTTTACAGTTTTGCCTGTAAGGCATGAGTCGTCGATATACGACCGACGCACCCCAATTGTGGTGCACCCAGTGTCCCTCAACACCCGGACTGGTCTATTCTCCACCTTGCCTTCGTGAAGAATCACCTTGCCAGTCTCAAGGACTGCTGACAGACATGGTTCCACATGCCCTCATTGAAGCACTAGCCTCTCGTTCGCGTGGAACAGAGGGCGACAACCATAACAGTCCTCACTATTGACTGTGTCCAACACAAACGCGGAATTTGCGTGTTCGATCGGGGTAGTGCATAATGACCCCTGCCACCACAATTGGTACACATGCGCTCCCTTTTCGACTCATCACGTGGACTCTCACTGGGGCTTTTAGCTGCTGATGATCGCGCATCAGAGTCGGAAGATCGACTCTCTGAGGAACCACTCCTCTGCTTTGGATGTTTTGCTTTGTACCAGAACCGATCTTCGTCACGTGACTCTTCGAAGTTCACCTGCTTTCGCGTTTTGTACTCTACTTCGTCGCTATTACTTTTAAATTGTCGGTTCTGCCAACTCGGCCGACCATTCCGATGATATCGGAAATTTACATAATTTCCTCTACGTAGCTGATATGGACAGGAGGGCACCTCATACGTCTGCTCTTGACCCCTGACTGCCTTGTCTGGCTGATTTCGCCAAGGCTGGCGCAGAACACTGCCGACACTGGCAACTGTGTCATCTGACAGACCTGACTTCTGGATGGGTTTGCCCGAATGAGCAAGGACATAATGATGCACCAATGGGGCCATGGACTCAATGAAAGAACTCAACCAACTCACTGGAACACGAGGACAATACTTTGTCCCGCAGCACCAAGTCTAGCAAGCCATTAAAGTCCTTAGGAATTCCCTCCATTTCTATCCATCTATTCAGCAGGAGCTTGATCTTCGAGACAAAGTCCTCGAAGTCCTAGTCTGCACCTGGCATCGCGTTTCTAAAACGCGTCCGGTAGCCGTCAGCAGTCAGACGGAACTTCCGGAGCAACCTGTCCTTTACTTTGTCGTAATCGGCCCTTTCATCTAGCGGGAGGCTATAAAAAGTCTCTATGGCAGGCCCCACTAACAGCGTCGATAACAGAGATGGTCATTGATCTCTGTCAGCCTTATAGGCCACGCAATCGGCCTCGAATCTTTCAAGGAAGAAATCTAAACTGTCAATTTTATCTTTAAAATTCGGCAGACGCAGCCTAAAGGGACGACGAGACCCCACAGGAGTCGAGTTCTGACCACTCGCACCCACTTCTAATTTATTTAATTGTAATTCGTTATCAATCATCTTTTCTTCCAGAGCTATTCTCATTCTCTCCGTTTCTAATTCTAATTCTCTATCTTCTCTCATCTTCTTTTCTTTAAATTCGAACTCTCTCTGTTTCCACTCGTTCTCTTCTTTCATCTTCTTTTCTTGTAGCTCTTAATCTTCGTTCATCGTCTTTTCTTGTAACTCGAATTCTCTTCTTTTTAGCTCGAGCATCTCTTAAGGCATCCTGGTTCTCCTTTAATTAGAATTCTGCCTTGGCATAATCCAATAATTATTTTCCTGTGTACCCAGCTTCCTTGCCTATTCGCATGAAACTATCAATGTCCATGATGTACCCTCGTATTACTCACAATATAAAATACTATTATCTTTTGCTATAGATTTTTATTCTCCAATTACTCAATTGTATGTACTGTAAACACTTCACTTATATCAACAGATAAGTCTCTTCTTACAAAGAATGCAGAAATGGTAGTACATTTTGATATCACTACTCCAATACGCACATACATATATGCATGTAAGTATATATCACCTCACCTCTCACTGTATACACATCATCAACCTTTACCTCTTCTAATATCAATATAGTCTTACTTTGCCACTTGGCTACTGTCTCATCACTCTGAAAAATGTGGTCTTTCCGACCCCTTAGTCTCTGTGATACACTTAAAGACCCTTACAATAGTCGACAGTTGTACAACAACAGCTGCTGATACTTTCTGGGGCTATCTCATCATCTCAACCCATAACCCGTCATGGGTCGTAGGGGTGCCATGGTGGAAGCATCAGCAGACAGGGTCCTCCACTGCTCTCTATTCTCAGCAATGCGTACAAGTGTGGAGAAACCGTGTCGTGCCCATTCTTTGATGTTATCAGCCCAGGATTTTCTTTGCCTTCCTCTTCTCCGTTTACCTTCGACTGTTCCCTGGAGGATCGTTTTCGAAAGGGAGTCATGACGAGTTACATGCCCAAACCAGGCAAGCTTTCGACGTTTCACTATTGACAAAAGTGGTTCTTGATGGCCTGCATAGGTGTTTATCTTCTCTCTAACATAGACATTTGTTTTGTGCTCTTTATAGCAAATGCGCAAAATTCTTCTATAACATTTATGCTCGAAAGCCTGAATCCTTCGCTCCGTATCTGCAGTGAGTGTCCAGCCCTCACACCCATACAAGAGAATAGATAATACAAGTGATTTGTATAATTTGATCTTCACAGGAAAACTGATGTTACTTTTCCAGATCACATTCAACCTTGTCATGGCAGCTGAGGCCATCTCAAGTCTTGTCTTGATTTCTTTATTTGATCTTCCATCACTACATATAGTGGACCCGAGATATTTAAAGGTGTTAACTTCTTCTAACGTTTGCCCATTTAACGTAATGTTGGTCGGAACATGTTTCTTATGGCTATTCACCAATATCTTGCTTTTTTCTATATTAATTTCCATCCCATATGTTCTTGTTACTTTCTCCAGTCTAGAGGTAAGGTCTTGAAGTTCTGATTCTGTTCCAGCTATCAGATCAATATCATCAGCAAAACGTAGATTACACAGAGGTCGGCCTCCAATCGATATGGTTGATTTATAATCGTAGAGAGCCTCCTGCATAATATGTTCTAGATAAATGTTAAAGAGCACTGGTGACAGGATACATCCCTGGCGAACTCCTACAGTTGTTTTGAAAAATTCTCCAATGTCATTGCTTGCAAAAACAGCACTGCTTGCGTCCTTGTATAGTGCTTCAATGATATCTATGATGTTGGTATCAAAATTGAATTTTCTCATTATTTGCCATAAACCTTCATGCCAGACTCGATCGAAGGCTTTTGTGAAATCGATGAAGTTATGGTATAAATCATGTTGATGCTGGAGATGTTTTTCGATCAGTAATCTAATATTGAAGATTTGTTCTGAGGTACTTCTTTTTGGTCTAAAGCCAGCCTGTTCCTCTGACAAGATTTCTTCTGATTTCTGTTTTATTCTGTTCAAAAGTATCCTTAACATCACCTTACTTGGATGACTAATAAGGCTAATGGTTCTGTAGTTCTTGCACATTTTTAGATTTCCTTTCTTTGGAAGCGGTATTACTAATGACTGCGTCCATTCTTTTGGCCATTTTTTTGTACTCCATATCTTCTGGCAAATTGTTGTCATGATTTTTACTATATCTGGTCCTCCATATTTCAAGAGCTCTGCTGGTATATTATCCACACCCGGTGACTTCCCTCCTTTCATCGAACATATAGCCTCTTCCACTTCTTCCCGTAGTATTGCTGCATTTCCGAGTTCTCTGTTTTCGCACTTAATGTTGTTTAATATGCCTAAGTCAGTGTCAAGTTTACAGTTATATAATTCTTTACAATATTCTGTCCACCTTCTCATTACAGCTGTTTTTTTTCATTGAGCAGAGCCCCATTGCTATCTTCTATGACAGTTACCCTGGGCTGTTGGGGTTTTGATAGTCTTCTTAATGTGTCAAAAACTGCCTTGCTGTTACCTTTTATTAGCCCCGTATTAATGGACTCACATTTATCAGCTACCCATTTTTCTTTGGCCTGTTTCATTTTCTTTTTAATATTTTTATTCACCATACTGTATTGCCATGCTGCTTCAGGAACCTCTTTCTTAACCTTTTTCATTTCCCGTCGTGTATCACATAACTTCAGAATGTCATCTGTAACCCATGGTTTGTTTATTTTCTTTCTTTTACCAAGTATTTCTGTTGCTGATTCAATGAGCACGTCTTTCATGTTCTCTGTGATTGAGTTGATATCATCCTCCAAAAAGTTGAGAGCTGCGAATTTTCCTCCAACAGTTGCCTCAAAGATTCCCGCGATTTCTGGATCTTTCAATTTGTCTAAATTGAATCTTAACTGAGAACATCTGTTTTGATTATAGTTCTTTTTGAGTTTAAGCTTGAGCGTCATCAATACCATGTCGTGATCACTACCAATGTCGGCGCCAGGAAAAGTCCTAGTCTTGGCTTTATTAATGCTGGACTTGAATCTTTTGGATACAAGAATAAAATCAATTTGGTTATGTATCTCAGTTTTTGGGGCATGCCACGTTGTTCTTCTTGATAACTTATGAGGAAATAGTGTATTTGCAAGGGTTAGTTTATAGCTGCTGGCAAATTCTAGTAGCCTTAGTCCTCGATCGTTGGTTTCTCCAGTCCCAAATTTCCCCACTGTGCCAGCCCAGTGACCGTATGCATCTGGCCCTATTTTAGCATTCCAATCACCTAGAACAATGAGAAGATCTTTCTTTGGAATTTTCTTAATTGCTTCATCCAAATTGTCATAAAATGTATCAATTGCCTCATCCTCATAGTCAGTAGTGGGGGCATATACCTGTATGATGGTGATGTTCTTTGGATGTGCTGCAATACGAATGGTGATAAGCCTGCTATTTATTGGGGTGCAGCTGATGACAGAGTTCAATCTATCTTTATGTACGATAAAACCTACTCCATGCTGATGTTTAGACTCATCTCCACTAAACCAAATTTTGTGACCATCATCCGTTATTGATTCACCTAATCCTGTCCATCTGACTTCTGCTAGGCCCAGGATGTCCCACGAGTATCTAACAAGTTCATGTGTTAGTTCTTTGACTTTTCCACACGCATATAGCGTGCGTACATTCCAAGTTCCAACAACAAAATTTTCTCTTGGAAGTTTCAAAACAGGTGTTTGTACCCCATTCGTTGACTTATCACTCTCAAGGGGCAATGAGAGCGCGGTCGTTGTTAATCCGGGCATCGGCCGATCCGGCAAATTATTACTGAGTTGACTTTCCATCATAACATTTCAGTGGGCAAGAGGTTTGCTTGGCGGTGCCCATCTCCTCTCCAAGTATCCTTGCAGGTACATACAAAAATGTACCTGGAGCAGTAACAATAGCCCTCAATAAATCTGTAATGTTTTGAAACACTGTCCGGTTTACACATCACAAAAAACCGCCATCTTGTTCACTCGGTAAACACAAACAGCGAACTCACATGACAGGCAAACTTGATGTTTTCATCTTTAAAATACTTATAAATACTTATCAACACAATCCAGAAAATGAGCCAAACACACTACAAACTCATACAGCATTAATGAGGGCTGCTACCACAGATGCAGACTCCAAAACGACGACATGAAATGCACAACACAAAAAGTGCGGCCTACCACGCCGCCATCTTGTATCCATTATAACACCACTATACCACCTTGACAATAAATCAGCTCCTGCAAAGTCTGTTACTGGCACCCACACTGGTGCTATACTCAGATAACACTTCACTTATAACTAATCTTAATACTCTATGTTATGCAAGTGTTTCCCTTGGCACAATGAACACTACACAGATGAAAGAATCACATACAACACACTACGAAAATAAAATCCAAGTCACGAGGAATAAGAGGATAGACAAAGTAGAGGAGAAGTAGATTAATATATACACTGCGTGACTCCGCACGAACGAAAACAAGGGATACCTGTAAACGTATTTAAAGGATAGCAAGATGGCACGATAGAACACACCACTTCAACAAGACAAAATAATACTGAATGTGCACTACAATGTAAATACAAACTACACGAATACGCCTAACACCAACAGGGCTTGGAATGTTAAGTAGGGCAGTCGCAGGAAAACCCTCTGCCTAACTCCACCACTAAACATACACAGCCACACCCTATAAAGAAATCAGTTTATTTCAATATTTTCCCACAAGTAAGCCAAGAATGAATTAAACTCACCACCCGTCCTCCCTTGAACAGACAAATATACAATTACACAATAGACTAGACAAATACTACACTCAACAATGAAGTGCTGAAAGCTATCTCCTTCACTGGGTACTACCAAATCACTCCCGTCAAAATACACCAAATATCATATAACTACTAATACCAAAATAACATCTCAATTCTTTACACTGTAAGTAACACCAAAGACCCCACGTAATAAGAAATAGAATGCAAGATCCCACCTAACTAACTACTGCCATATAAACATCAAAACTAGGTTCTACAAGAAAAATAGGGAGAACGAACAGAACAAAAGGAAATGAAAACAACACCAAATTAATAAGCAAGATTCAAGAAGCAAATAAAGAAACAGAACTATCCTACTCTAAAAGATCGGACTATACGATAAATAGAATCAGATTGAAAGACAGAAAAGAAAATTTAAAAATTAGAGGAAAAACAAGACATATCAATATAGGATATCATACAACAATTACAAACAAAAACGTAACTGACGGTCCAACGGCGCTTGAGCACGAAGCTTCCTCAGAACTGGTGATGAATATGAATACACCACGAACAAAACACCACAAAGTTCCCAAAATCCAGCCTAGTGTAATGTTCCAGAAGATCCAACACTACGGAAGTCTGTGCGACAGCATACCATCCTAATATCCTCTGGCACAGTATTGCAACTAATCCAAGCGAATACACTGTCCTGAACGGAGCTATGAGAGCACAGTCTACACTAGAACCATCATGTCAGGTAACCAGGCTTACACTCGTCTACGTGCCGGAAGAATAAATGTATGTCACTTGGCACTCTGCTATGCTAGTGTCCACACAAAGTACGCTAAATCGTTGATATTCACCCCTGGCCGGGCACATCAGTGTGGTAAGGTACCGTCACAGGCGTTGATCTTCACCCCTGGCCGGGCACATCAGTGTGGTAAGGTACCGTCACAGGCGTTGATCTTCACCCCTGGCCGGGCACATCAGTCAGTCACTCGGGCTAACTTATCAACGACAACAGTAGACCAACCGATCCCTCCTGACGACACACACAGTCAGTCACTCGGGCCCACCTATCAACAACAACCGTAGACCAACCGATCCCTCCTGACGACACACACAGTCAGTCACTCGGGACAATCTATACCAGACAAAAATGACACCTAATCTCCGCTGCTCCAACTGGATCACTATCACTAAGCCACCAAGTATACCTTGCAATACCTCAAACTATACTGCCAGAAGCCAGCTGTAATTCTACCCTATCACTTTGACACACTTCTAACCATACTTGCAAACTCTAGCACAACAAATTACAAAATTACTTGTGCAACACAGTATCGACGACAATAACTGTAAAATATTCACCGACTGAAAATAGCAATTTTCACTGAGACGCTGTAACTAAGTCAGCTCCCGTTAGCGAGGTCAACCGACCGTAAACAGTTCACTACACTGACTGACAAACACACTGCCGTGACACTGGAAAATCAGTGAACACCGTAAGCGAGGTCAACCGACCGTAAACAGTTCACTAAACTGACTGACAAACACACTGGAAAATCAAAATAACTCACAATCGTGACTTACTAACAACTATGAAGGCGCCAAAACACTACGGCTACAACCTTCAAACACTCTGTATGCATAACTCGTTCTGGCCTGTATATCATAACATAGGCACTACGGCCTTTTTGGATACAGCTCTTAGCTGTCCACAATACTCTATAGACTACTGTGAACACCGCTTACAGTAGTCAGGGCGCTGTATAGACGTAGCCCCCAGCTGTCAGGAACCTACTTATACTGTGGATTGAAAAACAAGACAATTATCTAATCTTTGGCTCATCATCTAAGGATACGACCACAGCATACAATAGCTGACACTAATGAGACATAACACCTTTAACAGGTAAGTTCCCTTTATTTAACACTGCACACACGGAAGCCACACACGGCTAGCAATACATATGAAATAAAATGCATATAAATATAAATGCCAATACCACTTGCCTAACGACAACTCAATCTATCAGTATCATACCCACTGGTATGTTCCTACCGGGTGAACATCACAATGACTTTCGCTCACCGGCTAAATCATGTACTATGCTAAAGCAATACTTAAGCACAAACAACTTATCTTCAACGGCCTAAGTAAATGCCACTAGAGACTACACCACCACTCTAGAATTATGCAAAATAATCCAAATCGCTTGAAGAAAAGGCAAGCACCAAATCTGAACAATAATGGCAAACTCTTTCCAGTAAAAACGCAGACAGGGAACATAAAGCGAATTACCCGGACGCTAGCCAGAACTCAACTGACGTTTGGGCCAGAATTTGTGTCCACTTCCCTTCCGGTCAGCTGACCAAACGGAACCTGAAATTTCAGCGAACATATATACTGTGATAATATATATATATATATATATATATATATATATATATATATATATATATATATATATATATATATATATATATATATATATATATATATATATATATATATATATATATATATATATATATAAAGGTAAAGGATCCCGTTACACGCAAATAGAGGCATATTGGGAATATGGTGTTAGGCCCATATTTTCTTGACCGTCGGCACACTAGGGGTGATGTGGTCAGCATCACGCCGGCCACCTTAACCTTCCCAGAAGTTGCTCTGGTACCCATTTGGGGCTGGGTCGACCCAGGAGCCGTTTGTGGCCTAAAAAATTCCCACCTCATCTGGGGATCGAACCATAGATCACTATATTCATTGTTCTGGCTAATACGTTTGCTTTCATACATATAAAAAAACTGAATCGACTCTGATTGTTTAGTTTTAAAATAACCGGTAACAAATTTAATAATCAATTGGTATTAACAGTTTAAAATAAATAATCTGCAGGTGACTTTAATATTGGAATCAAATTTTCTCTTCATAGAGATTTAGTAGAGGCTTTTTATCAATTTCCGTTGCTTTCGCCTGTTAATAAGCACTTAGCTTGTCTACGTGAGTCTGCCGCCAGTGTATCGTCACTTTCCTGGTGATACGGGCACTTCTTCGCCTACCTCGTCGTATGTAGGCGTTCAGTGGTGCCTATCTGCTCTCATATATAAGGGCGTAGAAACGGCAGTCTTGCCGCTTCGTCCTCGAACGGTTTTGCAGCTTTGTTCCACAAGCTATTGGACAAAATATGAAACGAATGCCTCTGCTAAGGACACCCTGACAAGCTCACTCTTCCGTTGTCCACCTACTAATGTTAATCTCTCAGATGAATTAAATTCTTGAGGACATAACGTAGCTCAATGAATATGATTAAAATTCACCAATATTCTTCTGTGTATTAACTGGGAAATGTGTCTGGACAGCGTAAACAATGATTTGTGCCTGAATTAACATTAAAAAGTTACATAAGTCTCACAAAATGGTATGTTACACTTGAGGCACATATGATGTAGTCATCACTCATCACTGCTCCAGTCGGAGTCTAGGGTCACCTCTGCTGTCGGCTTTTCCCGCACGACTAGCAAGAAACAATCACCAGCACTTACTGTTGTGGTTCATGAATATACACTTTTCATATGTTGAGGTTGCCAGCCTCCTATATAACCACTTAACAAGAAACCTGTAAAATTTACTTTAGTAAATAAATTGTTTACACTTACCCCAAAATTGTGGGAATACACAATCTCCTTGCACAGATTTATACTGGACACAGCTCTGTATTAGATGTTTCGAATCACTTACGTCTGGAAATTAGAGTTAATTCTTCTGTCGGCGGGTGTTCTACGAAATCACTGGCCTGGGAAAACTTTTGTTTAATTCATCTATGACTTGTGATCAAATTCGTAAGTTTCCAGTCTGGTATTAAAAATGCGGGTTTACTTGTAAATTCCTAAGTTCCCCAATACTCGATGTGTTACTTACAGTTGTGGAATTTCTAAGTCTAATGTCTCCTTTTTCTTTCTGGCTTTTAGGAGTCGCTAGTCTGACGTTTGCGCTGCAGTGTGTGCACTGACTTTGATTTCACTACATTATATCTCACAATCCTCAGTTCAAATTCCAGCTGTGTTTCCGCCTAATTCCCAATGAGATACAATGTATATTCCGGCCTCTCAAATCAACCAATCCAATCGGATCTCGTTCACCATTACTTAGGTAGGGGTGTTACAAATTCAAAAAAATACCTTCACCTGTTTTCAAAATATTAAATTTAATATCCATGCGTGACATCTTCATATATTTCCGTCAGACTTCCGCCGGCATCTTCATACAAACAATCTGTGACATATCCCTCGATAATACCTGTGACGTACGTCTAGTTTGACAAGTGAATTTTCCCTGATATGATGGATGATTTAAGGGACCCTTAGCTTTTCATAACATTAGAACCCCTGAACATTTGTTGTAACTTTTCGTTTGCCAGAACGCATTCCACCGGGACTCATGTAGGATACAGCGACGAGATCAAGAGACAGACCGAGGGATCTTAGGGGAGACTATCGGCGTTATCAAAGACAGTAGTTTTCCCTGATACGAGACGCAGTTGCTTGCCGCTAATTTCGCGTCTCGGTGTCAATCGAGGAACCGAGCGAACGGGGGAAAGCGAAACGGGCAGCAGCGAGCGGATACGAAGACCAGGGGGCGGTTTCTTCTCTTGATTTGGCGGTCAGATCCCCAAAAGTTCGTGAGATCAAATAAGTTGTCAAGTTTATCATGTCCCACTCAACTTACATTCCATTTTAGCTAAATAGACCATGTAGAACTAGACACGTTATCACTCGCTGGCCAGATCTTTACAGTAGCACTAGCTTTATTGAAATCTTGTTATAGATTTTCCCCTGGATTTTATATATATTTGCAGTGATTTCTATTTCTGTGCAAAGCGGTAAAATATATATTATGTAAAGTGATCAGTGGTTTAGTCATTCTATTTCAAGGGATTCTGTGTTAATTTAAATCTATTTAATTAAACCATCTCAAGAGTTCCAGTTTTAAATATAATGATCTATCTATTATATTATTTCAAAAGATAATAGATGCTTAAATTAACTTTTAAAGTCGCGAAGGAATTTATAATTAATAAATTCAGTTAAGTCCTAGTTTTATAGATGTGGGTTTTTAACCACTAGAATTCGCGCAGTGTTTATTAAATACATATTTAAATACTCGAGTGTATTATAGGCTTAACGGGAAATTCATCGCGCTTTAGAAGGTTATTTGTTTTCGGTATATTACATGTCTTTTTTTCTTTCATACAGAGTGATCGTAACCTGTGCGATCCCAGCATAAAGAAAGCAATAAAGAAATCAATCTAAGCAAAGCAAAGCATAAACAGTGTGTAGAGTTCCCCTGACGCAGAACTTGTTGAGACTGTGTAAATTTTTAATCTTTGAGGCGATTCTATGTTTGGAATTCCGCTATCTAACTTATAGCAAAGAAAGCACACCCAAAGACAAATTTAACGCACCATCAAACAACTTAAGTCGTAACGGGAAGAAGAACACTGGCCCGAGCTTTGTTAGTTTACTGACACAGAGAGATAATTCATAATTTCCTGAACAGTGATGTGACTAGTTTTCTCACTGGACTTAAACCATACCTCACGGATAAAGTGTACCAGCACGCGTAAGAATTTTATTATCCGCGGCATAGTCAAATAGACCACACCATCCTCACCCCGGTATCAGAGACCGTGCCCTCCCATAGAAACTGTTATTAAGAAAAGAGACACAACTACAGATTCATTTTCCAGCGATTACGGGATCCTTTTATGTGCTGACCGCCTACCCGATAATCTGGGGCTAGAACTTGAACAAACACTCATACATTTAGTTGAGGTGTAACTGCTGTTGTGTTATTCTATGGAGTGCAAGATTTTTTCACAATCGGTAAGTGAGAGCAAGATGAGTGAAGGCCTTTGCTAGCGCGTGTATGAATGACAGGAAATTAATTCTATTGTGTGACCATTTTGTTAACTTGCTTACCTGGTAATATATATATATCTTTTCTGTATACCCTACATTGTTCCTTTAAGTGGGATAGTTGATAATTTGTTAACTCTGTTTAAAACCACCTCCTTTCCATTTGCTTAGTAAAGGGAAGAACAGCTGGGAAGAACAAGTTTTTTTCTATTACTTATACCTAACTTGGTAACATCTCTTTCAGAGTAATTAACTTTACTGTTAGGTTAACGTACCCGTGTTCCTGATATTATCTATCTCTGGACTGGGTTTGTCTTTGTCTAATGAGCGGGAAGGGCTTAGTCGATACCAATCTTCTTCACCCCCTCCCAAACTTGTTATTTGCATTTGTGTACTTATGATAATTTATGTAATATCTGATATTTTTAGTGATTGATGTTTAAAGTAAATAAAATCACATAAACTCATTTAGTTCTGTGTGTTGGATATACCCAAAGCCCAACTTTTCCCCTATTCGTTTAATATAGTTTGTATCAACGTCGTGTGTGTGTTTTGAAAACACCGAATCGGTGAGCGCGCAGATGCGAGTCTGGAAAACTGGCAAATAATTGTTTGACCAGGAGAGTGAAAGAGAAGATTGAGAGACACGATTTGTCGTAAATAAGTCTGTCTTTACTCTCCTCCAGCAAGCTGTGAAGTAACTATTAAATCTCTACATTTTCTATCACTGAGCTTTCCATCATCATTTTCCACTCTAAACCGGACCACTATTTCTACGACTCTTTTCTCTCAAAATAAATTTACGACAATAATTGGGGGCTCGTCCGGGATAATTTTGAGATACATTTGATGCACACATATTTGTGGGCTGGTTCTGGGATCTTGAGCTACATTTGAGGCAATCGTATAGCCGGGTTAAAGATATTTTGAGTCTGATTTAGTTTGGGTCTAACTAGGTAGAGTGTGAATGATTTGTCTTTGTGAATTAGGGAAATAAATAAATAATTACACCCCCAGACAAACGTTCTTTAAGTATTTGGGTTGTCCACACAGCATATTTACAGGTTGTTTTCTCTCCACAGCAGTAGAAAGTACAGATAAACAAATATATTTGCTATTTTAATTATCCTCTGGCGGAGATAATTATATTTCTTTCTTTATAAAAGTTGCTGGGATTGCGTGATTGTTTTACAGTCACTAAGGTTTTTGAAGTTAAGAAGAGTTGAGCTTAGCTAAAGACGGATTGTTCTGATTTTTAAAAATTAAGTTAACAACGTCTCATCTCAATAATTGACTTTAGGGACGGAGTTTGTTGTCAGAGATTTAAAATTTAGGGGAAAATTTTTTTTTTCCTTTTAAATTGTTTTAATTTAAATTTTTCTCTACTGTTAGTAATAGTAGATTCTTTTCCAGTGTAACTTACCATTTAGTGGCATAGTCGCTTGCGTTTAGAGCCTTAATTGCCAGATAATAGCAGCGATAAGTTTGCACAGTACAGGTAGGAGGTAACACAGGTAAATTTGTACTTGTGTTTTTTTCTCGTAGCGGTTCAGAGTTCCTCCCTTTCGCGTTTCTTCTTACTAGTTCTCTAAGCATACTTCATCTTATTCTTTAACAATGGCAGAGAGGATAAAGATGAGGTCCATCTTGAGGCTGGAAGCGAAAGAGGCAGGATTAGATGCAGAAGCTGCAAACGCGTTTATTAACCAGGAATTGGAAATATATGAGGCGGAGCAACAGAGAGCCGAAGCTGAGAGGAAGGCGAAGCAACAGAGAGCCGAAGCTGAGAGGAAGGAAGAGAAAGAAAGAACAGAGAGGAGAGAAGCCCAGGAGAGGGCAGATAAGAAAGAAGCGGAAGAACGTCTTTTGGAACAGAAGAAAATTGAAGCAGAGATGGAAACTCGCAGCGAGAGAGAGAGAGAGACAAGGAAAGACAGCATCAACTGGCGCTTAAGGCTCTAGAGAGTCGGGGCGCCTCTACTTCGACTAACGGAGAGCCGTCTTCGCCCCAGTCTCAATCAATGGACCTCTCCAGTACTCAATCTGCCCAATTAACTGCTATGTCGTTTTCTTTAGAATCTTTTCCTAGCCCTAACGAAAAAATTGACAGCTACCTAGAAAAATTCGAGAGACTCGCGAATCTTTATGGGTTAGAGAGTACCCGCTGGGCGCTCAAACTTTCAACGTCACTGAAAGGCAATGCTTATGACGTGTACACAAAGCTGGGATCGAATCAACATGATTACGACATGTTGAAAAAGGCCTTACTACAGCAGTTTGAGATGACTGCCCGAAAGTTTCTGCAGTTGTTCAGAAACAGCCGAAAAGAGAGCACGGAAACATTTCCCCAGTTCTCTTCACGTCTCACGGGTTATCTGACAAAGTGCATTGAATTATCTGACCTACCTCTTTCATATGAGGGACTCCTCGAACTTGTTCTTGTGGAGCAGATAAAATCCACTTTGTCGAATGAAACTCGTAGATTTTTGGCTGAACAGGGGGCAGTCAGGCTTGAAGACATACTCAATAAAGCCGAACGCTATAGCAATGCAATGGCCGAACTTCCCAGCACTAAACGTAAACCCACCGATGAGCCATCTCGAAAACAGAATCTAGAGCAGGCATCCTATTCTTCCACTTCCTCTCAACATTATAACCAACGAGATAACAATACCCAGAAACCTCCCCAGGAAAAATCGAAATTCTACAAAACCCGATACCCCCCCAACAAAAATTCTGATCAACCCAACAAGCCTACGTGGCAGCGCGGCCACCAAGGTCAAGGAAAAGGGAAGACCCCTACACCAGGAACGTCTGATCAGGGCAAACAAACCGGTGCAAACCGCATTGGATGTTTGCATACAGCCTCGAAAGGTAGAGTCAATGTCAGTGATTCTCAACCTGAGGGGACCGACCCTCAACTCGAGGAACTGTAATTTTGAACGGTACCTCTACTACTTGTCTTTTTGACACTGGATTAAGTTTTGATTGTATTGTCGCTAGGCACCTAGTCAAACCCGGTCAGGAGACAGAGGAAACCGTCAAACTTAGTGGAGTTTTCAGGAGTGATGCACCCAGGACGCTTCCTATCGCACTGGTAGAAATACACTCTGACTTTGTCAGAGGAGTTATTAAAGCGGCCATAATGGATGATCCGATCTACCCAGTTATCCTGGGATGTAGATATGTGTTCATTGGGAGACCTAAGGAGCCGATTGTGGCAGCGGTAACCACAAGAGGGCAAGCCAAGAAGGAGAGGGAGCCTGCGCCAAACTTGTTGCCGAATGAACTGAAGGAGGCGCAACAAAAGGACCCTACTCTCGCGCCCTGCTTTAAAAAACTGCCCATGGCTAAGGACCCCAGACACAACGGAGACATCTTTTCTAAGGATGGTGTATTGTATCGTAGAACGGGCAACCCGGACACGGGGAATAACCAGCTCCTAGTACCGACGCAGTACAGAAACCAGATCTTAGAAATGGGGCACTCTCTTCCCTTTAGCGGACATATGGGACAAAACGCCACTATTCAGCGAATAAAAAACCACTATTGGTGGCCAGGAATGAACTCTGACATTGTCAGGTATGTGAAATCCTGCGCCCAGTGCCAACGGGTAACACCCAAGCACTTGACACCCCCAGTACCTATGGGGCAAATGCCAATAGTAGGTACTCCATTTGAACGGGTTGCTGTCGACATTATTGGTCCCCTGGAAAAGACCAAAAGAAGGAACAGGTTCATCCTGACCTTAGTTGACACTTGCACTATGTGGGCCGAAGCCGTACCGCTACCAGGCAGTAATTCCAAGCATGTCGCAGAAGCCCTTGTGCAAATTTTTACACGGTTGGGATTCCCTCAACAAGTTTTGACGGACAATGGATCCCAATTCCGTAGCCTGTTAATGGAGGAGATCTTTAAGATCTTGAGGGCCAAACATATCCACACAAGTCCCTACTATCCGGCCGGAAATGGGCTCGTGGAACGTTTTAACGGTACCCTCACCATGATGTTACGTAAGCTGGGTCAGGAGAAACCGGAAGACTGGGACCAATATATATCGGCTGCCTTATTCGCCTACCGAGAGGTACCCCAAGCGTCTACGGGTTTTGCGCCAGCTACACTTTTATTTGGCAGACCTATTAAGGGGCCACTAGAAGCCTTACTTCGGTCCCTGACAGACCAGAAGGCTGACGAGACAGTCGTCTCTGCAAGCAAGTATGTATCTGAGCTTAAGGAAAGGCTAAAGCTAGGATGGGATCTAGCTACTACCAACCTTAAGAAAGCCCGCGCTAAAATTACTAAAAGATACAACAAAGCTGCAAAAGAGAGAGAACTACAACCAGGGGAGAAAGTCCTATTGCTACTTCCAACCGGAAGCAATAAACTTCGCATCGGATGGCAAGGACCGTTTACCGTCCTTAAAAAGATCTCACGTACCAACTACAAGATCTCCATCAAAGGAAAGGAGAAGGTCTTCCACATAAATCTGCTAAAGAAATATTTGGAAAGACCGGTGCCATCCTCCGAGCATCTCCTGGCTGTCGCCATAGCAACGGAAGACGAGGAAGATGATGATGGTTGCATGGAGTATCCACTGCAACCCACAGAATCCTTTAAAGATGTCAAGTTCGGCGACAATCTCTCACCAGAACAACAAACAGAAACTAGGGCTCTACTAAAACAGTACAGTGCAGTCTTAACGGATGTACCTGGTCGAACAAATCTCATTGAATTTGATATGAAATTAACAAACGAGACCCCTGTTCAAACCAGAGTTTACCCCATCCTGTACGCTAAAGCTGATGCACTTCGCGGAGAAATAGACAAGCTGCGTCAGGCAGGAATTATCAGTGAGTCTACATCTCCTTACAGCTCGAGCGTAGTGCTGTTGCAGAAACCAAATAAGGAAGTTCGGCTGTGCATTGATTACAGGTTGCTAAACGCTGTAACGGAATTCCAGCCCGAACCTCTCCAAACTGTTTCTGAGTTGTTCACCAAGCTCAGCAAAGCAAAGATCTTCTCCAAGATTGACCTCAGCAAAGGTTATTATCAAATACCAGTCAAGGAGGAAATTAAACCTTTGTTAGCTTTCAGCACTAGTGAAGGACATTACACATTTAACGTGATGCCGTTCGGTTTGCATAACGCACCAGGAGTGTTCACCAGGATGATGAGGAAGCTTCTAGAACCTTTGCAAAGTCCCCATATCCATAATTTCATGGATGACATCTTAATTGCATCGGAAACCTATGAAGAACATATTGCTACGGTTGCTATGCTCCTCAGGAGACTACAGGAAACGGGTCTCACAGCCAGACCTAGCAAATGTCTCATCGGGTTTGAACAGTTAGACTTCCTGGGGCACACTATTTCTCACGGATGCAGTTGGCCTATTAAGAAGACGTGGAGAAAATAGTGGCAGCAAAAAGACCCCGAACGAAGAAAGACGTACGTTCCTTCATATCGCTATGTGCATACTATCAGAAGTACATCCAGAACTTCAACGGACTGACGGCACCTCTGACTGACCTCACAAAGAAAGGTTGTCCTGATAAGGTCATATGGGATCAAAAGTGCGAACACGCGTATAGCACTTTGAAAGGACAGTTGTCTGCATACCCCATTTTGAGGTTGCCTGACCTCAAGAAACCTTTTGTACCGAGAGTCGACGCGTCAGGTCAGGGCATCGGGTCAACACTGCTTCAAGCCGATGACAGTGACCTGAACATGCTATTTCCAGTTGCCTATGGCAGTCGGAAATTAAATAAAGCGGAACGGAACTACAGCGTAGTTGAAAGGGAATGTCTTGCTCTGATTGACGGTATCAGACGCCATCATGAGTTTCTTTATGGTACATCTTTCACGGTGCAAACAGACCACGCTCCGTTAGCATTTCTTGGTGCCAATAAAGAATTTAACGCAAGGATCATGCGTTGGGCGCTTCTTTTAAGCGTTTATTCTTTCAAAGTGGAATATATTCCGGGAAGACAGAATGTCGGGGCTGATTTTCTGAGTAGAAACTGGTCTACAGAGGAAGAAGAGCAAACTGAAGATACCACTCATCCTAAAATCACCAATCAGGTCACCTCCATTGTCAAAAATGAAAACATGAAAAATGGTTTCATGTCTAAAAGTGGGGACGATTGTGACGTACGTCTAGTTTGACAAGTGAATTTTCCCTGATATGATGGATGATTTAAGGGACCCTTAGCTTTTCATAACATTAGAACCCCTGAACATTTGTTGTAACTTTTCGTTTGCCAGAACGCATTCCACCGGGACTCATGTAGGATACAGCGACGAGATCAAGAGACAGACCGAGGGATCTTAGGGGAGACTATCGGCGTTATCAAAGACAGTAGTTTTCCCTGATACGAGACGCAGTTGCTTGCCGCTAATTTCGCGTCTCGGTGTCAATCGAGGAACCGAGCGAACGGGGGAAAGCGAAACGGGCAGCAGCGAGCGGATACGAAGACCAGGGGGCGGTTTCTTCTCTTGATTTGGCGGTCAGATCCCCAAAAGTTCGTGAGATCAAATAAGTTGTCAAGTTTATCATGTCCCACTCAACTTACATTCCATTTTAGCTAAATAGACCATGTAGAACTAGACACGTTATCACTCGCTGGCCAGATCTTTACAGTAGCACTAGCTTTATTGAAATCTTGTTATAGATTTTCCCCTGGATTTTATATATATTTGCAGTGATTTCTATTTCTGTGCAAAGCGGTAAAATATATATTGTGTAAAGTGATCAGTGGTTTAGTCATTCTATTTCAAGGGATTCTGTGTTAATTTAAATCTATTTAATTAAACCATCTCAAGAGTTCCAGTTTTAAATATAATGATCTATCTATTATATTATTTCAAAAGATAATAGATGCTTAAATTAACTTTTAAAGTCGCGAAGGAATTTATAATTAATAAATTCAGTTAAGTCCTAGTTTTATAGATGTGGGTTTTTAACCACTAGAATTCGCGCAGTGTTTATTAAATACATATTTAAATACTCGAGTGTATTATAGGCTTAACGGGAAATTCATCGCGCTTTAGAAGGTTATTTGTTTTCGGTATATTACATGTCTTTTTTTTCTTTCATACAGAGTGATCGTAACCTGTGCGATCCCAGCATAAAGAAAGCAATAAAGAAATCAATCTAAGCAAAGCAAAGCATAAACAGTGTGTAGAGTTCCCCTGACGCAGAACTTGTTGAGACTGTGTAAATTTTTAATCTTTGAGGCGATTCTATGTTTGGAATTCCGCTATCTAACTTATAGCAAAGAAAGCACACCCAAAGACAAATTTAACGCACCATCAAACAACTTAAGTCGTAACGGGAAGAAGAACACTGGCCCGAGCTTTGTTAGTTTACTGACACAGAGAGATAATTCATAATTTCCTGAACAGTGATGTGACTAGTTTTCTCACTGGACTTAAACCATACCTCACGGATAAAGTGTACCAGCACGCGTAAGAATTTTATTATCCGCGGCATAGTCAAATAGACCACACCATCCTCACCCCGGTATCAGAGACCGTGCCCTCCCATAGAAACTGTTATTAAGAAAAGAGACACAACTACAGATTCATTTTCCAGCGATTACGGGATCCTTTTATGTGCTGACCGCCTACCCGATAATCTGGGGCTAGAACTTGAACAAACACTCATACATTTAGTTGAGGTGTAACTGCTGTTGTGTTATTCTATGGAGTGCAAGATTTTTTCACAATCGGTAAGTGAGAGCAAGATGAGTGAAGGCCTTTGCTAGCGCGTGTATGAATGACAGGAAATTAATTCTTTTGTGTGACCATTTTGTTAACTTGCTTACCTGGTAATATATATATATATCTTTTCTGTATACCCTACATTGTTCCTTTAAGTGGGATAGTTGATAATTTGTTAACTCTGTTTAAAACCACCTCCTTTCCATTTGCTTAGTAAAGGGAAGAACAGCTGGGAAGAACAAGTTTTTTTCTATTACTTATACCTAACTTGGTAACACCTCTTTCAGAGTAATTAACTTTACTGTTAGGTTAACGTACCCGTGTTCCTGATATTATCTATCTCTGGACTGGGTTTGTCTTTGTCTAATGAGCGGGAAGGGGTTAGTCGATACCAATCTTCTTCACCCCCTCCCAAACTTGTTATTTGCATTTGTGTACTTATGATAATTTATGTAATATCTGATATTTTTAGTGATTGATGTTTAAAGTAAATAAAATCACATAAACTCATTTAGTTCTGTGTGTTGGATATACCCAAAGCCCAACTTTTCCCCTATTCGTTTAATATAGTTTGTATCAACGTCGTGCGTGTGTTTTGAAAACACCGAATCGGTGAGCGCGCAGATGCGAGTCTGGAAAACTGGCAAATAATTGTTTGACCAGGAGAGTGAAAGAGAAGATTGAGAGACACGATTTGTCGTAAATAAGTCTGTCTTTACTCTCCTCCAGCACGCTGTGAAGTAACTATTAAATCTCTACATTTTCTATCACTGAGCTTTCCATCATCATTTTCCACTCTAAACCGGACCACTATTTCTACGACTCTTTTCTCTCAAAATAAATTTACGACAATACCTTCCGCCCAGACGGGTTATTTGTAATTTTGATACTGACATGGGCCAGTGGAACCGAATTACGTATTTATCACGTGTGTTTTTCAGCTGTCCACCACACAAAGTCGCCGACAGACAATGTGGCTTTCTTTAAGTCTATCGTGCACTCCCGTCTTGTGCAAACACCGGGATGGTCTCTATCCAGCTGGGGTCAAATGGTGGGCCGTCACGTTCAAAGGGGTTAGCCGGCTTATGTGACATCGTATAATCGGCTGGCCGGTCTAAATACGTGGCGGAACGTGAAGCCAGTCTGGGATGGTAAAAAAGATAAAGATAGTCCAATAGCCGATACTTCTATAGGGGAGTGGAGTGTTAGATACTTCACCCTACTAGATTCAGCATAGAGAGTAAAATAATGAATGACAGGGCAAAATAGTATGCTAAATAATAGCGATGAGTGAGAGGAAGGGGAATATGAAGAAAAAAATGTGATACTGCTGGAGTGGACATGAGATCGCACAACCGAATTGTGACGGTATTGCCTCCCCTGCTTTGCAGTAGTGGTCCAACAGTGGCCAAAACTCAAGAGTATCTATTATAGGCTTCAATGGAGTCTATCTTTACACAAGATTACTCTTGGCAGAAATGTAGATAGAAGAGTAGTAAAGCTTCTATCACATGTGAGTCTTCACAATATATTCAGATAAGCGAAAATAATAACTTTAAAATGATTAAATCGAAGTTAAATTTGTAACATTGCAAATAACAAAATTTAATAATCACTTTAGGTTTTAACAGTTGGAAATAATCGTCTTTAGGGAATATTACAAGAAGTTCAAGTGGCAGCATATATTTGAACTTAGCTGCCAATGACGATTCTGCTCCTTCTTATGGGTTGGTTCTTTTCACTCTGCTCTCGCTTGTTTCTGATGAAGGTTGTCGAGGGTAGCTCGTTTCCCAGAAACGTCAAGGAGAGTCTATCACATGCGCCCTGCGTCATAAAGCTTAGGCCACGGTTCCCGTCTTGTTCCAGAGATAGTACTTTCTGCTTGTACCACCAATAACTATGATAAAAGAATAGAAACGAATGCTCTTCTGAGTATTGCATTTACCAACCCATAGGTATGGGTCCCTATCTTCCCATATCACCATCCCATTTAACTCATAGTTTACCCTCGATGAGAATTACATTTAATCCCTTAGGATAAAACTCTCTTTACATTTAAATAGAATAGCTTTAGCTTTACATGACAATTACATGAAAAAGTTAATAATACAGATAGAGCCTGCTTGCATATACATCTCCACTGATTGAAAAGTGTTCACAATATAAACTGAATATGTTTTCATTTATGTTTTACACTGATTGAAAAGTTTGAAACTTCCATTACTTTAAAATGAGCATTTTCACATATACAGTTACACTGCTTTAGGCTTGAAAACTTACATTAATTTTATAGTGACTATGTTTATAGGTACATTTACACTGCTTTGAAAAAGTAAGTGTTATACTTAGAATGTACATCATTTTTTCATCTTTCCCTCCCTGCTCCATAGGGAACCTGGAACTACTTTATGCTTTCAGTTCTCTTTACGAAACTACCAATAAAGCAATCACCAGCCCGTGCAGTGGTAGTTCATGAATCATCATTCTAGATACTGAGGCTGCCAGTCTCAAATGACTTGGGCGTCCTGTAGCAATTTTCACACATTAAAATTCCCATGGTAATATATATATATATATATATATATATATATATATATATATATATATATATATATATATATATATATATATATATATATATATATATATATATATATATATATATATATATATATATATATATATATATGCACAACGGGCTGATCACCCGTTTGCCAGTCACTTCGATTACGGAAACAACAGCAAATGGGTTGATTTGCCGTTGCCCTAAAGATGCCACTAGGCGTGGTGGGAAACAATGGCAAAGAAAACCTATCTGCTGTTGCCCTAAGACGCCACTAGGGGTAATGGCCACTGACTGCTTTGACGGTCATTGGCTAAGGACGGAAGAAGAAGAAGAAGATATATATATATGAAACATAGAATGAAAAATGCACTACTTACGCCAATCTTGGCTACAGACTTGTTGCTCAGATGCATAAAAGAAACGAGTCGGTCTCTTAGACGCATCTGGTGTGTCTTTAATTTGACAATAGATTCCCTCACTGACTCCGTGTGTTTCTTCGGTTTCCTAGTCCCGGTGTTCCTTATTAAAATGTAGAGATTTCCTGTGCTTTTTAAGTCTTATTTGGTTCTCCAATAAAAGACCCGGTTAACAAAAAGGAATTATGAATCTAGTCTTCACTCTGGCGAGGTCTGATGTTGTCTTGGCAAGCGTGAAATTTGCAGTGAAATAAAACCGCGAAAATGGTCAGACTATATTCCCTGCCTTCCCACGCCTTCGTTTGTTACGGAGTTAAATAAACGATCCAATCATATTCAATTAGGTCGGGTGTGGTACTTTTAAATTATTTCCGACAAGGAAAAATTTTGCAAAGGTCGCGTCTTCCATATATGGCAATAAGATGTCCGATGCCCTTGTGTACAAACTTACAGACAGATCGGTATACACACATGACAACATGGGTAAACTGCAATACTTATTACTTTATTAGAAAGTAATGTTGTCATAACCAGTCAGCCCGGAAGCGATTATGTCACACTTGTCTGCCCACTTGTGTCACACAGACAGTAATCTCGTTATTTGTCATATGAGTACGCAAAAATTCCGTGTCTGCCCATCTAGGTTACCAAACGAGTTGTCTTATCAGCGGTACAATATAAACACGCCGGCGACTATCTTATCTCAGTTGCTCATGACAACCCAGGATGACTGGGTAACAAACAGGTGACATCACCGAGAGGAGTGTCGAGTGATTTGGTAAAATCAAATACTACATAGCATAAAAAATAACGACGAAAGAAAGAATGAAAAGTCCGATACTTGAGAGAACATAATAAAAATCAGTACCACAAATGTATCGATACTGCCGGAGAGAAACAAAGATCGTGAAGAGGTCGTCCATTTCATCACACGTATCGTCTCACACGTGTTCTCTTCTGTTGAGCTTGTAATATGCATCATTTTGCGTGTGACCTGGATGCTCTACATCCCATTTTTTTCTATATCTGATACTATAAAACTCTTTGCCTCCTCGAAAGTTACGCTTGCATCAGGCTGAGGTAGATTTCCACCTTCCTTTGCCAATCTGTCAGCCTCTTCATTGCCGGTGATGTTGCAATGATATGGGATCCATTTCTTTCCAACAGTAAGATTACGACAGGGACTACATGAACAGGCATGTTAAACAGTCTGACTTTGACTTTAAAAACATAAATTTTTTTTTTTTTAAATAAAATTTTGCCTCGTTTCGCGAGGCCAGCAAAAACTTATAATGAACAGATCAAGATATTCTTATTCATTCATTCATAACCCTCCACTCCCAAAGGAGCATAGGCCTTCAACAAACACATGCCAAGTCCTCCTGTCACGTGCCATCATCTCAAGCTCTGTCCATGTTCTCCTCATCATTTTCACCTCTGTTTCTTATTATTTGAATATAAATTAAATGTCAAACATTGCTTCAATGATATTTGTAAATTGTTACCTCTTTCTGTCTCTAAGGCAAGATTACACTTGTGGAGTGAAAGTGTAAACTTTGGAAACTGACTTTGACTTCAAAGACGAAGTCTGTTATGAAAGGCAATATGCCCGTTTTTGATAACGAAACTCAAGGAAACCAAGGAATCACTATTCAAAGCAGCCCTAATTCTAACACAACATATTCTTACCAGGTCGAACTTTTTGATTTCCAGTACTACTATGTGAGCCTAGAAATGTATCTATATCTACAACGGTGTTTTGACATATTCGCCCTACCGATCACTGGTGTAATCGGACTTGTTGGAAACACCATCAGCTTGATTGTTTTAAAGAAAAGTGGACTAGTCCACTCCTCAAGCATTCTTTTGTTTTGCTTGACTCTGGCCGATATTTTGTGTTTGCTGCAAACTGTAAACGTTCCATACTTGATATTAGATCCACTCTTCAAAGGTAACTATTTTATTACGGACACAGAAACAAAAATCTTAGCAGTAATGTCCGTATTTGTGAGAGCTGTTAGTCAGGTTGGATCAAGAGCGTCTAGTTATATCACAGTTTGGATCACCATCGAAAGGTTGCTGGCTATTTTCTTTCCACTTAGTTTCAGTTCCCTGGTAACACCCGTGAAAGTATGGTCGGCTGGGCTGTCAAGTTTTCTAGTTTGGTGTCCATGGATTATATTTATAAATACCAGAGAAACTGTGTTTATTAATAGTTGGATTTCAAACGTTACAGATGGGGAAGTGCCATTAGATCTTTCAAGGGAAGGCGATCTTTATGAAATATTACGCTTGAAAGTCTTTCTCTTTTTCACTCACATCGTTCCTCTTTTCTTTGTAACATTGGGTTGTGTCATCATCTCTGTAAAGTTGCTTAAAACGCGTCAGAAGCGTCGTCGACTAATAACTTGCACAAAGGCCCAAAGATCATCAGCACGCACAACCAAAACTCTGCTAATGGTCTGCCTGTTCTTCTCTCTAACACACGCTTCTTTAATTGTATACATTCTGCCCGAAGCTGCCGATTTTACGAATAGAATGTACATGATAATAGCTGTTTACAACCTTGTGAACAATCTACTGGTGTATGTAAACAGCACATTTAACTTCTTGTTCTATATAGCGTTTAACCAAAAGTTTAGATTTATTTTTCTTAATATGTTCCGATCTCGGTAAAATCTTGTCAAATTAAATCTTTGCCTTTTCATGTCATTTCATTATCAAGTGCCATCTCCACATCGAAGGTCGTCTGCAGTGGATCTCCAACGTCTCCTGTCTCTTGTCTTGATGGTGCGCTCTGATAGAATCTTTCCTGTCTATCTCTTGATGTTATCTTCCCACTTATAGCGCTGTCTTCCTCTTGCACGTTTGCCTTCAACTCTTCATTCTTTTAGTCTTCATTATGGTGGTATGTCTTTTTACATGACCAAAATATTTTATCTGTGTAATTTTGTTCTCATTTCAATAATTCTCATTTCATTCCTTGGTCTTCAAGGACCTCGTTATGTTTTTTTTCTCTGTCCACGTGATGTGCCCTATGTTTCTATATATATTCACGTGTCGTAGGCTCAGTTCTTTCCTCTATTGCGTGTTCATTTCTCCACGTTTCCACAAGAAACAGCAAAGCAGAAAATATATATATATAGCATTTGATGATTCTCAGTATGAATTTGTAATTTAGTGGTTTATGTGTTAGTATCTGTCTCATGTTGTTAAATGTAGCTTTGGCCATTCCTATTCTTTTCTTGATTTCTGTTTACATCTGCCATCTTCTGTTATTTTATGACCAAGATATGAGAAACACTTGACGTGTTCCAGGATTTTCCCATTCATACTTATCTGTAATGTGGGCTTATCCTGTGTTTTGCTAATTATCATAGTTTTCGCTTTCTCAATGTTAATGCATAATCCATATTCATGACTTATGCTGTTTACTTGCTTCGTGTGATTTACATAACCTTAAATCTCCATCTTACGCTTCCAGAACAAAGCAAGACTTATCTGGCAATATTACTATGACGTGTAATGGAAAAAGATTGCCTGGTATGGTAGGTCTGTAATATCCCTTGGTAATAGAATTAGTCCATGAATATATTATCTATTTCACTTAATATTCTGTCACCCCAGTTGTCGCAGATCCAAACTGGCCCCAGTCCATCCCCAGAAATTAGCTAGTGAGGTGAACGCCTAATATGGTGCTTCTCCTAGTAGTGTTACTACAAAAAGTTAAAACTGTGAGAGTTCTTGAGGTTCACTCTTTAACGGAAAAATACTTCCAGTATTGGGAAACGTCTGGTTGCAAAAAAATGTTCAAATGATCATTATGGTTCTTCTGTCGGCCAACTCTGTGTTAAAGCGCCGATTCTGCCCAGCTAGGTAGCTAGAGATATCCTATACTTGAATTACGGCTGACAGGAGTCGGGGAACAAATATAATGTTATAGGTAGCCTACCCCACTGTGGCTGGTAAAAGTTATAAATCTGGGTTTGGTAAGTCCAGTATTAACTTTATTGTTCTCAAATACCAGTTTGCGAGTGCAAGTTTCTAAATGAAATTGGTAACGCACAAGCAAAGTAACGGAAAAAAATAACCAGACCAACAGCAAAGCAAAAGGCAAAAGACCGCTGGACACCCTTGTGATCAGATCTGCGAAAAATACAAGAAAACATTTATGAAAAAAAGGCTACTACTATACACACAGACGGGGACAAGACGATCTCTTCTCCACTACGTCAGTCCTGATTAAATTTAATAATCACACTGTGTTTCCTTATGCCTACAAGCTAGCAGACGCCGCTAGCACCTGAGTTCGGTCGGGCTGAGTTATGTTAACTCATCCGCCACTGCTCGCGCCGGCGTCAGCGAACAATGTTAAATTATTATTTAATTTCTCCATACGCGCTGCCTAAACAATGATCGCCTGTCATTAAAAGCTATTAAATTGTCGGCGTCTGTTAGTTGGTCGTATGGTATTAAAAATAATAGACACTATAATAACAAATATGCACAAATGAAATATAACGGGTATTCTATACTCCCACTGTCAGTCGCTTTATTGTCTATAAGTGAGAGTGGCCAATACTTGAGAGAGTGTGCGAGAATTTTTCCTTGTGTGCGGAAAAACTATCCATATGTATCTGATTTGTCTAAATTTTGTTTACTTTACTGGGTCTCATAGAGTACCAATACTGTTCATTCTGTAACATAGTGCTAGCCTTCAACCTTTGGGTTAATAATTTTGGGTTTTTCTCCATTGGGGGGAGGGTTTACACTTTTTCTGTTTTATTTCATATGCATGTAAATGACTCTTTGATCTTTTTCTTTAGATATTTTGAAGTTGTCGAGTTTAAATGATAATAAACTACAAAGAAACTTACCTTTGTGTGTTGGTCAGACCCATACCCATTTATCCGTAGTTTGTTCACGTTTGTGCGTCTTGTCACTTTGCTGTGTGTGAGAGAAAACTTGTCTATTCTTGATAGGTAGGTAAAAGCTGTCTTGCAACAAAGTACTGTCGTACGGAAAGGCTGGAGGAGAATAACCAAATCACTCCAGGGACATATCTTTCCCTCAATCTACCACCTGTGAAACATCTATTTTCTATACTTGCTTGCGTATCTGTCGACATCCACTCTACTTAGACGGGTCAAATAAAACAATTAACCTTCCGTACGACAATTACATTAGTTATCTTTTTACTTCAAAACTTAAGCTGAACGCTCTTTTGGAAAGTCATCATCCTTTTCATTAGCTGCAACCTAAACAGGTTCGGACGGATCTTTAACAACTTATGGTCTCAATCTTGATGGTGCACTGTGATACACTTTTTCTTGTCCATCTCTTGATGCTATCTCTTATGTTTCTTATCTTGATAGGGCACTTTGATACACTATTTCTTGTCCATCTCTTGATGCTATTTCTTATGTTTCTTATCTTGATAGGGCACTTTGATACACTCTTTCTTGTCCATCTCTTGATGCTATCTCTTATGTTTCTTATCTTGATAGGGCACTTTGATACACTATTTCTTGTCCATCTCTTGATGCTATTTCTTATGTTTCTTATCTTGATAGGGCACTTTGATACACTCTTTCTTGTCCATCTCTTGATGCTATCTTCCCAATTGTAGAGCGCGCTGCTTTCCTCTTGCATGTTTGCCTTCATCTCGGCCCTCCATTTTGATCTTCATCAAGGTATTATGCCTTTTTATATGGACAAAGTATTATAGCTGTACAATTTGTATCTCCTTTATTAATTCTCTTTTCATGCCTAGGTTTTCTAGGGCCTCTTTATTTGTTTTCTTCTCTTCCCATGAGATGCGCACCATTCTTCTGTATATCCACATCTTAAGAGCCTGTGAGTTTTGTTTTAACAGTTGGAACGAAAAGGTAACGAGTGATTTAATATCCTAAACCTTTATTAAAAAACATGAACAACTCCATCAGGCAATGTCTCCTTGAAATCATTGAGAAGAGTGGCGGGTACAATTTATTGTTTGTGTTTCATGTTGCCTATTTGTGAAGTAATGGTGTTGTCATTATTAAGAATTGCCATCAATGAACTCCAAAGGGAAAGCGAAAGCAAGAATGGCCAAAAGCCACTTGGCGAAGAACTGTGAAAGCGGAGTGCTAAGCATAAACCACAGCTGGGGGTATCACACGAAGGGTGGCTATTGACCGAGCAAAGTGGAGATAGTTTGTTGCTGCATTAAAAGACCCATTAGGCGTGATGGTCACTGATTGCCGTGTCAGTCAGCTACTAAGGACTAAAGAAGAAGTAACCTTCATTAAAAAGACACGAGGAACTCCGTCAGGCAGTGTCTCCTTGAAATCTTTGTAAAGAGTGGCGGGTACACATTTTTTGTGTGTGTTTCATGTTACCCATTCGTGACGTAACGGTGAAAATATTATTACGTTCTTGACTTCGCCACTGGCATAGCTGTGGTAGGAAAGTACGTCCTGACAGATGGTTTCTCAACAGTGTAATTCGATCATGATGGACAGTACACACATTGAGCACGGCTGTTTGTACCCTATACCAGAGCGCTCTTTTAGTTTCGGTGACCGGAATTCTGACACCGGGTATACAATTTTCATGTGCACCGTAAACGACTACTGAAGGTTTTGGCGGGGAAAATCAGCTGATGTGTGTGTAAAATCAGTAAAATATAAATCATTACACACTCGTTCTGGATAAACACAGCGCTAAAATTCTTTTGTGTACTATAACTTTGTTCTGTGTTCTATTTTTGATTGCATTTTTATTTGATTGAAATTATATTTGACGGAGTTACAGACTTTTGAAAACAGCGTCATCATTTGAGGAAATTCATAATAGAAGTAATCTTTTTATTAATGTAATATCTAAAAATCGGCTCATTCGTTTGAGTTTATAATTATAAAGATTTCTCGAAGGGAAGCTAAAGATTATTTCCACATACATTTGTTTTGGTTTCATATCTTGAGAATGTGTGGTAGTCAGTTTTGTGAGTTTGGCATTACAAGAACAAGCATATTGTCACCAGATTTTATAACATTTAAATCACTGCAAACGCATTCATAATACTCGCAAATCTTACACAAGGTTGGAAAAAAAGAACTTTTTTGTAAAGCACAATCTGTTTTTGCATTTTCATTCATTTATAATGATACTTAACTAGATGTATTTGAGCGTCAGAAAACATGTAAAGCTATAGATAGATTACTTCCACATACTTTGATCTATCTTTCAACTCTTGTTAATCTTGTATTTATAATATGAATGTCTTTTTTTAATTGTGTGTTAGATAAGGACTGTTCCATTAGTGTTCTTTGGTAGACAATCCTGTGCACACGACGGCTGCCAAAGAATTCTAAGTAACTGTTTGTATATCTTCTTTCATTCACAGATAAAGCATTCTATTGCGACTGCCACATGCCCACAAAGATACAGCCTTGTGGACAGGCAGCACAGACAGACCGAACACCATCCTGCACAAGAACTGTTAGACTTGATACTCCCAAATATTCCATTATCTTTATACATACACAAGTAAACTATACTACATAACAACGAAACGGAACATACTTTTTTGCATCATATGAATTGTGCCAGTGCACTGTGCAGAGCCTGTGGCAAGAGAGCATTAACTTCCAAAACAAAAAGTTCAAATCATAAAGCACTAAACTGTTCTAATTACGTTAATGATTTGCTCTTTGTGTTTGGAATTAACGTATCAGATGATAAACCTACAGAGCATTCGACTATATTTTGTTAGAAGTGTTACTTACGAATACAAAACTCAAAAAGGAGGCATAATGAGAAGTGTCTTGAAACAGCCAAGTTACTATCGGAAAACAGTCAGCACATCTGGAAAGACTATGCCCATAATTTAACTATAAGTGAATGTAATTTTATAATATGAATGTCTAAGATAAGGACTGTAACTGTGCAACACAAGTGTTGAATAAAAAGAACTTTGGTAGACAATCTGTGCACGACCAAAGAATTATTTTGCAAACACAACTTTTGTGTTTTTAAAAAAAAAAATATCTTTATACATACACAAGTAAACTATACTACATAACAACGCTCTATCCCCTGTGATGTTCTTTCTGGCCCCTCCATGTGTAGTCAGTCAGTTAGCTGTAGTCAGTCAGTTAGTTGTAGTCATTCAGTTAGTTGTAGTCAGTCAGTTAGTTGTAGTCAGTCAGTTAGCTGTAGTCAGTCAGTTAGCTGTAGTCAGGATATCTCTGTACAGCAGGAGGTTGATGTGCCTGCTCCCACTAGTGATGATATTGTTCAGCTAGAGGTTGATGAGTCATCTCACATTAAAGGCGATACCATTATTCATTTGGAGGTGGATAACACTTCTCACACTAGCATGCCAGTTTTTGTTGCCACATCTACACCTACCAAGTCAGTTATACATACGACAAGTATATCCATCTCGCCTGTCTTCAAAAGCGACATCACAGTACAACAGTTACTTGCTAAGCCACCTTCACAACCACTAACACAAGAGGAAGAAACACTATTCACATCCATTGTTAGAAAAAAACTAGAAACAGCAAAAAATAATATCATAAAATGCAAAACCAGAGGGCAGCCTATTGTACTACAAAAACTAATTAAACATAGAAGAGAAACATCAGTCACCAGAACGCCAACAAAACGTAAGCAATCTCAATTTCTCCACACTGTTAGGAAACATATTGCTGGAACTTCAACTGACTCACTAGACCTGCAGCAGGCACATGAACTACAACGCTGTTCAGAAACGTCACGTCAGCAAATTTGCAGGAAAGCAGGCATTGAAAGTAGAGTTAGAATATCCAAAGAATTAGCAATAGCCATGAAGGAAACAGTAGGTCTTACGTAGGCACAGGAGAGAAAATAGAAAATTTTGAAAGACGCACCAGCGGTATTAAAAATATAATTTCACAATTAAAATTTATAATGGAAACTCCTTTGTTACAAATTTCTCCATCTGTGAATGTACAGAATCCTCCTATTAAAAAAGGAAGCGTGAATGATAATTGAGCGAAATTTTGGGGCTAGAACAAATTATGGCAGTTGTTGCGTGAGAGTGACAGAATTAACAGAGTGCGGAAATCATTTAATAGGTGTATGTTTTATTTATTAAATTGAACATTTCGTTTTACTCATGACCATACTCATTTTTACATGACCGTCGTGATGTATGATTGAGATAATTGTTAGCTCTCATGTTTTTGGGACAATTGGGTGTGTTATTTTAAGGTAATAAATGTGGACTTGCAATTTAATGTTTCAATAATTAATGTTTGACGCATGAAACCAAAACAAAACTATGATATCCATTTTCTGCAGGTTTTCTACTTTTGATTTCTGTAATTTGTTATGCATGTTGATTGTGATCGTTTTAGTGTAAATTGCATTAGAAACAAGCCATAACAAAATATTAAAAAAACGTAAATTTTACACTATTTCAGACTATTATATCTTCTGTTCTAATTGTGATAAAATGTTTGTTCTTGTTCTAAAATGTACTCTAACATTTCTAGTCTAGCTTTACACAAAATTAAAGCCGGTATTTATAATAATAAAGTAGCCTAAAAGCATTAATTAAGCCCTATCAAAAGTAAACACCGCCACATTTTTTCCCGTTAGGAAGTTGACCACGTGATCTCTGTCACCATAGCTATAAATAGCGCGGTCAGGAAAAACTAAAACGCCGCTTGCAAACAGCCGTGTGAGGAATCTCCAGGGAAAGAAAGGCAGAGGTGAACCAAAAAAAAAAACACGTGGAGAAGAAAGCTGGAGACAGAAATGAAAATAATGAGGAAAGCGTGGAAAGAACTGGAGCTAATGGCACGTGACAGGAGGACTTGGCATGTGTTTGTTGAAGGCCTATGCTAAAATGTATTGATTGACTGACATAGCGGAAATGATTCACAGCGACGCCTTATTGTCTGTCGCTTGTAATGAGTTTCTGGAGCATCTCTCACAAGGGTCCAACAATAGTCTGCTAGCATTGCTGCATTCCACTTCCCTTGGTACCTTTTTTCGAGGGTAATAATGTCCTGATGAACTCGTTCCCCACGCTGGTCACTGACAGCACCGCAGTTAGCAGGGAAGAAAGCGAGATGAGAGTGTAAAAAGTGAAATTTCAAAGACATGTTGCACACTAGTCTCTCGTAGCGCTGCAAGAGGGTTTCTACAAGCTCCTGGTAATTGTCAGCCTTATTGTTTCCTAGAAAGTTTGTGGCCACTTGCTGGAAAGCATTCCAAGCTAACTTTTCATCACCTGTGAGGATATCATCAAAACGCTGATCTTGGAAGAGCTGACGTATCTGTGGACCGACAAAGACACCTTCCTTGATTTTGGCCTCACTAAGTCTTGGAAATTTATCACGAAGGTATGAAAATCCTGCCCCATTTCGATCCATGGCTTTTACAAAAATCTTCATTAGTCCAAGTTTGATGTGGAGAGGAGGGAGCAGGATCTTGTGGGATTCTACAAGTGGTTCGTTAAGTACATTCTTTTTCCCCGGTTCAAGTGATTGTTGTTGGGGCCAATCCTGTTTCTTGTAGTGGGAAGTCCTGGCACGGCTGTCCCACAGACAGAGGAAACAGGAAAACTTTGTGTAAACCTGCTGTAGCCCCATCAAGATGGCAATGACCTTCAGTTCACCACAAATCTGCCACTTATACTTGTCATAGTTGATGGTGTGTAACAGTTGTTTCATGTTGTTGTACATTTCTTTCACGTGGACTGCATACCCGAGTGGAACAGATGGTAAAACGTTACCATTATGGAGCAGCACAGCTTTTAAGTTCAACTTGGGCGAATCAATGAACAGCCAATCGTCATCTTTGTAGTTGATGTGTAGTGCTGCCATCAGACCCACTATATCAGCGCAAGCAATGAGGTTATCTGTCATTTTGAAATATGGAAGTAGATCTTTTTGCCGAGCACGAAACACAGGCACATGCAAAAGTAACAATCATTAAGATGGTTTGTCGGTTCCCTCCACACCATTGGAACTGCAAAACGCATCGATCGTCCTTTTCGGTTCAACCAGCAGCGCAGATTCGTTGCACAGGATTGACAACAAATGTGTGGGGCCCAATACCGGTCCTGGTCACCGGTCTCACAACCAAAATAAAGGCTGTAAGCTTTCTTTATCATCGGTGTAATGGGTCGCCTTTATGATAGCTAAGTTATTTGTCCCCAAATATAGCAAAAATAATCCGCACTGTTCACAAATTCACGAGGCATCTTGAACGACACGTCTGCACTCACAGAATCCACAACACAAATGACGACAAGGAGAAAATATGGTTGCAATGACTGTTACAGATTGCGTCATCCAATTGGTGCTCAAGGCTATCCGTCTCTTGGGGAATCACGCACCAGGGCTATAGAAAAGAGAAGGACTGGGTCATTCGCGTCGGGAAGGCGAAGCCACCAGCCTACTGACCCCGCCCCCGATCTTGAAAACTAGAGCTAATTAGCGATTTTTAAGTTCATATTCGTGATCAGCATGTCCAAATTAGTTAACAATAGCTACTTTTGTCTCGGATACATTTTGGCAGTCGTCCAGTGTAAGTGATGATAATAATGATGATACTAATGATGATTGTCTTACTTACTCTGTCGTTCCCCTTCTACCGTGAGGTGTAGAGGTAATGATGATTGTCATGAACCGTTTATAGAATGAATGTCAGTACTCGTGCTCCGGCGGGAGGTAGAGGCATTTAAGTAAGTTGTGAGTTGAAGTGAGTGATTGTTAAGTTTGACTGTGGGCATGAATGCATTAGTTGCAGTAAGCACTAATGTTGAGTTCACGGGCATGACTGAGTTGTTTTGAACGAAGTGGTGGTGAAGCGTGGTCAGGTGTGAAAAGGGTCATGTGTGGTTAAGGTGACCAGACGTCCCGGTTTTTCCGGGACAGTCCCGGTTTTCGACCATTTTTGATAATTTGTCCCGACTTTTTTTCGATGCAATCCGGGACGCCAATTTGTCCCGGTTTTGGACGAATTTGCCATTTGTGCATTTGGCAAAGCGTAAATGCAGTTTCAATGAGCCTTTTCATACAATACAGTGCTACACAATCATACTTTCATGTCTATGGATTGCACATCAAAATTACTTCAGGTTACTTTAGAGCCAAAATTTGCATGTGCACGTACGAAAACAGAAGCCATTATTCGAAATGTCTTGGCACCCCATATTCTAAATGAGTTAAGGTGTGACCTAGAAAAGTCTACATTTATTTCTGTACTGACGGATGCATCCAACCACAAAGAATTCAAGATTTTTCCTTTGCTTGTCAGATACTTTGATCACAGTAATGGAGTGAAAATTAAAATATTAGAGTTAAAGTCATTGCCAGGTGAAACATCTGATATTGTAAGTAGTTTTCTTAATGGCTGCATAAATGAAAATGGTTTAGACAGGAAAGTAGTTGGATTATGCGCAGACAACACAAATTCCAATTTTGGAGGTGCTGAAAGGAAAGGACAGAACAATGTTTTAAAAAAACTGCAAGAAAACCTTAGACATGGTCTTTTAGGAGTTGGGTGTGCAGGTCATATTTTCCACAACACTGTTCGAACAGCTGTAGATGTACTGCCTGTTGATGTCGAGCTGATTATTGCTAAAATGTATCAACTCTTCAAATCATACACAGTACGAGTTGAAAGACTCAAGGAGTTTTGCCAGTTTGTGGAAACAGACTTCCAGATGATCTTAGGTTATGTTCAGACTAGGTGGCTTGCTCTGCTGCCTGCTGTTGAAAGGGTTCTTCAGATGTTCCTGCCTCTAAAATCATATTTTCAATCTCAAGACAGATGCCCAGTTTTTATACAGACATTCTTTGAAAATCCTCTATCTGAGGCATGGCTTGCTTTTGTTCACAGTCAGGCCTCTCCATTCCACGATGCAGTGCAAAAAATAGAGGGACAGACGGTCACTGTGTTTGAAGTCATTGACAGCATCAACAGGTTGAAAAATTTTTTGAGGTCCAAACTGGAAGATTGTTTCTTGCCATCAAGAGTTAAGCAAATCCTGGAAATGGAAGGACTTCCAAAGGAGGATGTGAAAAAGTTTCATGCAAGCGTTTCTTCGTTCTATGAAACAGCTTTCAATTATTTGAATAAATGGGCTGCAAAAAATTTTCAAGACCTAGAATCCTACAGCTGGGTAACGCTGAACAGAATACCAATTTGGGCAGATATTGAGATATCATCATCACTAGTGATTCAAACATTACCTTCAGCCCACTTTACAGAAACTGAAATTTATGACGAATATGTCTATTTGAAGCAGTTTGTTACTTCTCAGAAAATTAGTGAATGGAGTGCCAAACAAACATTGCCACCACAACGTTGGATTGAAATGGTTTCCCACTTCAAAAACAATAATGTGACATTTTCAAATATTTTGAAATTGGCAGAGTTTTTTTTTCTGTCTACCTGGAACAAATGCTGCCACAGAAAGAGTGTTTTCTTTGATGAACAGCTTATGGGCAAGTGATAAAACACAGCTAGGTGTTGAAACTTTGAACGCTATGTTGACGACCAAAGTGAACTGTGAGGAAACATGTGTCGAGTTTTTTAAGATGCTGCTTGCAAAGAAGGACCTATTGATAAAAATCCTCTCATCTGAAAAGTACAGTAACTCAGCTTCACCTTAAGTAAGGATTATTGATGTTTTTTCTCTCTTATTAGTTTAAGTAGTTAAACTTATACAGTAAAATGTATGTTATTCAAATGTATATATAAAATGTATATTATTTTAAATTGATATTAAATTTATTTTTCCGGGACATGTCCCGACTTTTGACCTTTTCTTTACCCTTTTGTCCCGATTTTTTGCATTGAAATAGGTCAAATCTACTATTTTGTCCCGGATTAGGGTTTTGAAAATATGGTCACCTTATGTGTGGTAGGCATTCGAGAGAAATGGGAGCGAGGAGAGATTGCTTGGAGAGAGAAGACGAGTTGGATGAAGGGAAGTTGATAGTAGAAAGTATATTGAGATATTGTGAAATTCCTTCCATTGGATGATGTTCCAATTATGCACATAATGTGTTCATATTGTGCTTTTCTTATGATTCATGGCCAAAGCGGCAGTCTGCCTGTGTTATTGTGTTTATGATAAAGTTTGTGACAAAAAGTCGACTGATATCTTACCTATGTGTTGGAGTTCAGTGAGTTAACATTAGCTGTGAACAACGAGCAATGTGTGTCGCTTCATGTATAATGTAATATAAATATTTGTCAATGTGAACTCACAGCTAAGCATTTGACAATGATGATGATGAAGATGATGGTGATATACAGCGAACCAGAAATAAAAGTAGAGTATATAACAATAAATAAAGGAGGCTGGACGTTACTACAATAGCGCTCATCTCTTTTATTCCACGGATATAGCTGCTTAGATCACGACTGGTTTTAGCAGTTTTGTTAATTCCTTTTGCGTTTCGTTGATTATTTACTTTCTTGTTTCGATATTTCTTTCTGGTTTTGCGTTTGTCTTGCGTTATTGTTGTTCTATTTTTCGCTCATCACCTGTGTTATTTACTTTTTCACCCGCTTGTATTGCTCTTTGTTGTATATGTTTCTCATCATCGTATGTGTTTGTAGTATATTTCTCTGACCTGTATGTAATTCTTGTCCTTGTCACCTGTTTGCAGCTATGGCTACGAAGGGTGAAACACGAAATGTCCCGTGATTTCTTTGTACTGTTAACTTGTAAAACTGATTACATACCATTTTACTATTTTTTACTTTATATAAATAAAAGTAGCCGACGATATAAGGATCCCCGGTCTAGTTCCTGGGGGTCTTATATGAGACAAAGAAAAATAGCATTACTGCTTCCTTAGGTCAGTGGCGTCACTAGGTGTGGTGCTGCACTGTAATTCTGTCCTTCAACAGGCCCGAATCTGTTCTTCTATTTGAATTTTTACCATTCTTCTTCTCCTTGTAACTATATGTGTTTGCCATGTTTCTTCTCATTTGAATATTCATCGTGTTTGGTATGTTTGTATAGGTAATTAAATGGGTTCTTTTTATGACGGTGGGTTTATTTCTTACTCCCAACAGTATTACTTTCTTCTGATTTTCCGCGATCACGTAGATTTTCGTTGTTTACGAAAATCGCTATTTTCGTGCACGCCTGTATGACGCGTCAGAAACGTCACGTAACGTGATGCCATTTTTGGACACGCGGTCTGCGCGTTTTCAAATCTGATTGGCGTAGGTCGCTAGTTATTTTATTCTTCTAGCGTTTCCATTGGTCTGAGTGGATAGCTTAGCAGATACGTAGGCGATCAGCGGGAGTGGTTCCCTGTGTATAAATAGTCGGTTAGACGGGGGATCTTTCTCTATGAAGAAAATAATTGCCTGCCGTGCAACTTCGTATTATCGTCTCCACTGGGGGGAAAAACAGCGGTAATTGGTATGTAACTATTTTTTTATCGTTTTACTTATTAGAGGGTTCTTTGAGAAATCTCGGCCCGTAAGTAAAGTTCTTCGGGGACATTAACTTAAAGTTATAAACGGTAGCGCCATCCATTATTATCTTTGAAGAACGATGTAAATGTAAAAGTGTGCATAATTCTTTCTAGGATTTTTGGCAGTAGAAAAGAGCGTGTGAAGTTAGGAGAGACACGGGTGCTCATAGTTTGTAGAGTGTTGTGTAATACCATCATTTATTCCTGTGTATTTACAAATGTAATTTTATTGGGAAATCGATTGTGTGTACGTACATTTTATTATGCCTTAAATGTGAGAAATGCAGTCGGAGGGTAAAGATGTATGTTATAAGTGAATTATACTGCTTAGAGGAGTAAACTATTCCTATAGCGAAATTTAATTTAATTTTGGAGTAAGCCAGGAAACCTCAATGTGTAATGGGAAAAGGAGGCCACGGAATTTCGGACAAAGGAGTTCCCTAGTTGAAATGTTTGGACACGTGGTTAGCCATGCGTAACAGCCACGTAACCCGTCAGACAGTGTCTGGGGCTTTGTTTACTTACCTGGCAGATTTAAGTTGAGGGAAGGGAGGAGTAGAAGGAGAGTGAGATAGAGAGACACGTGGGTAGAAATATTTTATGTATCGTTGTGCAGAACGAGAGAAGGGGAGTAGAAGGAGTGAGATTGAAGTGACACGTGGATAGAAATTATTTATGGATTTGTGGTGCTTAGCGGGTGAAGTATTGAGTTGTAAAGATTATGGGAGCAATATGTTAGAGATACGTGATGTTAGAGTTAGTGTACATTACCCTATCACCCAACCCACCCAAATTCCTCATCACCCCCCCCAATAAACTATAAGCATCTCCAAAATTCATCCCACCAACAAATCACCATTCCAACAACTTACACACACAATCCACTTGATATAATTGATTTCACACCAATATCAACCTAAATTAAATACCCACCTAACAAAATACCACAAACCTAATCAATATAAATACACTTCTTGAACCAACACTAACAAAATCTATAAACAAACCAACCATACATCTGGGTGGTGGGGGGTATAAGCTCACAAATTAACTACATTCCAAAAAAACCCACTCAAAAACTCACAAATTTATACCATCTACTGTACAAACAACATAATCCTAAAACCCGTGCCCTTGTAACCAAAATCAAACTCACCACTCCTGTGATTACCAAATCATCACATATAACAGTACCTATCTACAACAAGGAAACGGTTCTACTCACTCCATACACAAGATGTTCAAATCACCCTTAAATCAAACACCATATCACAATACAATTACTATACCCTCTTAAATTTAACAGAAACAAACCAAACATATACCAACCCCTTCCCAATTCCCTCCACATCCACTCCATTCCCCCGCATAAACCCCCCCCCCCCCCACACTTCCCGCACTAACCCAAACCACCAACAATGTCCCCCCTCCCCAGAATCACTCAACCACCCCAGTAAAAAATTACACCGCTAAAGGTCAACGTCCAATACTCCCACCATTAGCTGGTCACTTAACATACAAATACAATACCCAACCATTTTAGATCGACGCTAGCTCGCACTAGTGGTGAATCTTAACCTCATCTGGGTCCACAGATATGTATTCCCACCTACATCGACACTGACATCGTGATACAAATTGCCGAACCACTCAAATGTATTTGACTCAGTACACGATACTCCATAATTAGAAATGCCTCTTGAAGTCACTAATAATTCTACCTCAACGGAGATTCTATAACTGTATGGATCTCTGTGAACGAACATAATCCTGAATGATCCACAATTCTATCAGGATACCCAACTCACCTACCGTAGACTAAACACTTGTATCCTGCTAAGTGAACAAAAAACTAACCAGGTATCCCTGACTACATGAAGAAGACTAAACTCTTACCCCTCCTCGTCCACAAACTCACTCCCCACAGGTCACCAGACCGCCAACTGTCCGACCCTTATTACTCCACAGAACAAAATGACATAAGTGTGAGACATATCCCTCCCATTTGCGTACCTTGATCTAGATCAATCACCAACTGTCAGAACTTTACCACCAATCAAACACCTCCCCATTACAACCACAAGACTAACTTTATAGAACCGATACTTTCTCACCTGCCCGAAAGTGTAATAACTCCTCCAACTCTGTTGATCACCCACACTCATACGTGTCATCCCCTGTGCCTCGGATGTAAAACACTACCCAGAGCCCCTATCCCATTAGGTTTCGACCTAGCACTGACCCCTGTCCATTCCGTAGTAACACACCAAAAACTCAGTCTAGGCATTTCCAAAAATCTGAACACATCCCCCGTAACCAACCCACCTCCTGACTACAGATTGACAATACGTGAACTCCAAACGCCCTGTCCCACCACCAACACACACGTCCCACCTTTCCACCTCACCCCACATTCCACAAACCTCCTCACATGTGCCACCACCAGAGTTCCTAAATATAAACACCCCAAGTCATGTCCTCCAAATAACTACCCAAACCCAACAAGTCACTCTCTCACCACTGTTCCCTTTCACCACCCACAGTTTCACAAACACAACACTTCAAAGTCCCCACTAATTCCACTTTATCATTATCTGACACTGTCATGTTCCCACCTTAACTGTCACCCCCATCCACAAACCATGCATATCCACCATACCCCACTATACCCATTGACTCACCCCTAATCCTGTCATACATATCACACCAACTCAATCTACACTGTTTACACCCCTATTACCACCATTCCACCCCATAAACAACCAACTTAGTGTCACAGTATATACCCCACCCCTTCCCACCCCCACCACCCACCCACACCAGATATGCACTACCATATGGTACCACCCACGTATCCCCCAAACCCCGTGGCCAACCCCCATATGACCACCTCGCCCCCCAACTTCTCCACCCCCACAATTACACCGCCATTTACTCTCACAATTTCTACGCCACTACGAATACCCATACCACGCACTTATGACAACTCCATCTGCCATACACTCTTACCCAAATCACCAACCAATATCACCACGTCTCTTACAACTAAAATCTGCATCGACACAAACTACCCAGCCCACGAAAATACCTCAACCTACTTAAACTACCGTTGTCCTCCTACACCCTCACTACTTTATACCCTCCAAGTAGACAATACCCCTCACATACCTGCTTAAACAACAAACCACCCAATCCAAATCCCTACAAATGACTCCCCCAACCCGAACCAAACGCACCTTATCTGAAATGTCTGCAAGAAAACCATCAAATCACTTACAGTGCACTAAAACACCATAAAACCTCATCAATCCCTTCACCACAAAAAGTATCCAACACTACCAATCAACAAATCCTACAATAGTGATAATTTTACTCTCAAAAGTCACACTCTACCCTCACGCCCTAACTACCACACATCTACAATATGACAAACTCTTGCTAACTACCTATTTCATAGTATTACATAAATTATTTCCCTGTTTCCACTCCACATCTTTTTGACCCCAATTTTATCCTCTTACCCCCACTTCAATCCCACCTGATTCACTGACCATTCTAACACACATGTTGCAACACTCAAACATACCCCCTCCCACACATGTATACCAAACTATTGTACCACACTACACATGCCCCATTCCAACACTAATCACTTCCAACCTCCATACCCCACCTAAATCACCTCAAACATCCAAAATAATCCATGCATAACCCAAGGTTCTCCATATCTCTAACTACTTGGTATCTTCAAACACCCTATACAGTTAACAGATCAATAGTTCACAAAAACCCTGGAATACAAACCCCCCTGTGAAACTGTCTATGACTACAAATTTGTTTGTCAAGGAGTTAATTTTTCGGTGAGTTTATATTTATGCAAATAGGTCAGAAGGGTTACAAGAGACAGTTTGAACGCAATATAGGGGGGGGCATGCTCATTTGGGGTTGAGGATTGACACCCCACCCCCAACCCTTTGGCGCACCTGACCTGGGGTCTGTGTATCCTCTTGTTCTTAAAGATCCCTAGTGTGGGGACGGTGAAAGTTGTAGAGGTTTCACCCAACACCACCCAACGTCCTTTAACAGATAAACCAGTATTTTGCCCCTATCTTTGTAACTGTACGTAAAGGTTACTGAACATATTGCCCCCCACATTTCCTTTTACTGTATAATCTTGTGTGTGAAGTTACCAAGTTACAATCCACCCTAAGAACTATTAGATGCAGTAAACATGTTCCCCCACACATCCAACCCCCCCGCTCATGCTCTCACACCACACCTATTAGTCCCCACCGAATGAATCCCCCCTCCCCCAAATCAAAGTAATAGCCCACCAAACAAGGGTCCTCCACCCACCTCTGAAAGTGCTAAAGAAACTACAAACAGCTATCTTACATACGCCTCAAATGTCATAGTATTTTTTTGGCCCTCCTTGTAAGATTATATTGAGTTACTGTATCCTCCATCTTATCACTTCTAGTTCTGCTCCTGCAGGTTAAAGCTTACTTTTAATCCCATACTCTGAGCTAAAATTGAAATCTCTATACTTTACCATATTACACCGTACAAGTTAATTTGGGTGATACCGCGAATGGGGTTAGAGTGGACCTTACTACGGTGCGATAACCATGCAGCAAAACGAGGTGCTAGATGATGGTTTGAAGATTGCAACAATAAAAACTCCCTACAACATGAACCATGTGATAAGAATACATCTATCCCCACAATCTCAACACAAGCTGTGCGACGAGACTGGTTAGCCGTTTAAGCAGGTTGGTGGTGCATACGTGTCCACACAAACGTTGGTCTCACAATATGGGGGTGTTGTGATGGTTTGGGGTGTATGGTGGTAAAGAATACTGTTGCCAGTATGTTACTGCGCATCCTCATGTAACCATTAGCAACTCTAAAGTAAAAGAAGGTCTGCCAGTTGCTTCGGCAGCACCTTATGGCCCAAATTTCATGCGTAAATTTCAGGGTAGCCAACAAAATTTTAATAAGAAGGGTAACCGTAATTATGCTCAGAATCATAGTGATCAATTTCAGGGTGATTCTTCTTCTCAGAACTGGAGACAACCTGATACTCCACGGTATACTACTCCCTATAATTTTAGACATTTTCATAAAGGTAATCAGTATAGAGGCAAATCTTTTTCTAGGAGACCTCAAAACCAATATAATAGAGGTTCTCAACATTATAGAAATAGTAATGACAGTTATAGAAACTGGAATTCAAACCAGGATAACAACTACAGTAGAGAGTTTAATGATAATTACAGAGGCAATAATGGTCGCGGTAGATCGCAACATAAAAGAAAAAGATATCAACAGACAAACTCTGTACAACAAGAATCTCAGGGAGCAGATAAACAGGTTAATGATAATAAAGACCGTAATGCTATCGGATGTTCATCTTTTGATTTTGGTAGAGCAAATAAATGTATCCAATGCAGTACTTTCTTTGATTCGAATACCTTAACAACTTTAAGCTGTGGTCATCCTCTTCCCGCTCTTCCTGCTAATGTTGCGCATGACGGGAGGGGTTCTCTTATACTACATAAGGCTCTTGTGAATAGTAATCAAGTCTCAGTTTTATTTGATTCTGGATGTACTACTGTTGGTGTTAGGCAATCTCTTGTAAATCCATCCTGTGCTACAGGAAAGGTCATCAAATGTGTCACATTTGGTGGCACTTTGGAAAAGTATCCTACAGCCATAATACATATTGCTACTCCTTTCTTTACGGGAGAGGTCCACGCGTGTCTTCTTCCAAACCCTATTGCGGACCTTATTATTGGTCGTATTCACGGAGTTAGGGAATGTACCCCACAGCAAATTGCTGTTTGGGAAGAGCAAAACATCGAAGCTACCAATGCGGTGGTCACAAGAGCACATGCTCTTTATCCACCTCAAACTTCATTAACTAATGATGATAAAGTAGATAGCCAAAATGGTCACTTGATTATTTCACGTGACTCATTTATAAAATTGCAAGAAGAAGATCCTTCTTTACAAAAATTCTTCATTCTAGCAAAAAAAGGTGATCCAAATCAGAATACTAATAGAAAGTCTTGGATTTCTATGAAGAACGGCGTACTTGTACGTATGGTACAAGACTCGACTACGTCCACTCATTCTCAAATTCTTGTGCCTAAGAGTATGAGATTGCAAATATTGCAACATGCTCATGACTCTCAATGTGCTGGACATATGGGTTTTTCCTTACAAAGTCGAGGGTCCTTGCGGCTTTCTTTTGGCCATTTGTGAGCAAGGACATACGGATTTACTGTCGTTCTTGCAAAGTATGTCAGGAGGTCAAATCTAGAGGACCACGACATGCTGCGCCTATCCAGGCTGCTGATATTCCTATTCGCCCTTTTCAAAAAATGGCAATAGATATTATCGGTCCTTTTAGGATTAAGTCGGCCAGAGGACATCAATTTATCCTTACATGTGTCGATATGTGCACACGTTGGCCAGAGGCTATACCTCTAAAGAGCATCTCAACTGCTGATATCGCAGACGCTCTTTGGCTGATATTTTCTCGTTTGGGTTTCCCCGGAGAAATATTATCAGACCATGGCACTCAACTTATATCAGACACTATGTCACAGGTAATGTCTATGCTACATATTAAAAGGTCTCTCAGCAGTATCTATCACCCAATGTCTAATGGGTTAGTTGAGCGTTTGAATAGGACTCTAAAAACTTTACTTGGGAAAATAACTGAGGATCATCCTCAGGATTGGGACAGGGTTTTACCCGCTGCTCTCTTTGCGTATAGAGAGGTTCCCAATGAACACACAGGATTTTCTCCTTTTGAACTTGTCTTTGGCGCGCAACCGCGCGGCCCTATGTCTTTACTACACGATCTTATTACTGCCGATAATATTAGCGATGAGACTCAATCTTCTTACGAGTATGTCATTGCTCTTAGGCAAAAGATCATCGAGGCATGCAAACTAGCAACTTCGTCATCCGAATTTGCTAAGGAAAAGGCAAGGCAGTTTGCAAATAAAAATAGATGTCTACGACAACTTTGTCCAGGGGACAAAGCTCTCGTTCTTCTTCCGTCAAGGGAGAACAGACTTCTTATTGCATGGAAAGGTCCATATGCAATAGTCTCCAAAATTTCCGATGTCGACTTTGTAGTCGATATTGATGGAAAGCATAAGACTTTCCACATAAATATGTTCACGGAATTTCATGAAAGACCAGACTATTTGCAGCCTATTTTCCAGGCAACGGACAATTCTCAAGTACCTCATGGTCATTACTCATCCCTGTCAGTTATACAGGATGAGGAAACTACTTTTTCTGATGTCAATCTTCCACTTCCTATGGTCCCACTACATTCGACGGAATTTTGGAAAAACTTTACCGTTTCTCCTAATCTTTCCGCTGAGGAACATCGACAAGTTTCTTCGATGTTGCAAACGTTTCAGGATGTCCTGACAGACATCCCGGGACACACACATGTCATCGAACATGACATAGTGCTTAATGACCATAATCCTATCAGAGTCAGACCCTATCCAATACCAATCCACTTTCAGTCACAAGTCGAGAAAGAATTGGATGAAATGATTCGATTGGAAATCATTGAACCATCCACTTCAGCATACTCTTCGTCTATGGTTATTGTTCGAGAGAAGGATAATAACATTCGCATTTGCGTAGATTATCGCAAATTGAACCAAGTTACGAAGTTCGATGCTGAACCTATGCCTTCATTAGAAGAGCTACTAAATAAACTTTCTAATTCTAGGTTCTTTACCAAACTAGACTCGTCTAAAGGTTATTGGCAAGTTCCTCTAACTGAACGTGCCAAACCTTTTACAGCTTTTTCTACACCTAGGGGTTTATTCCAATGGAATTTCATGCCTTTCGGTCTTATGAACGCCCCTGCTACATTCGTACGCATGATGCGGCGAATTCTCGCATATCGTACAGATGTCATAGCATACTTAGACGATATCTGTCTGTTCAGTGATTCCTGGGAAGATCACTATTTGGGTTTATACGAATTGCTGTCTACTCTTCGCGAGTATGACGTGACTGCAAAACCCTCTAAATTTTTTATAGGGTTTCGTGAGATTTCTTTCCTGGGTCATCGTGTTGGTCATGGTCTTTTAAAGACAGAGGACCACAATGTTTCAAAAATACTTAACATTTATGTCCCTAAGACGAAGAAACAAGTGCGGAGTCTCTTAGGTTTGATCCAATTTTACGGACGATTCATTCCGAATCTGTCCTCCATCATGTCACCGCTTTCTACTTTACTGAAGAAAAGATCGCCTAATATGATCCGCTGGTCTCAAGAGTGTCAATCCTCGTTGGACCAGGTGAAAACTCTATTTTCATCTCCACCTATCCTTAGGTTACCTACTATTGAAAAGACTTTTGTTCTTCGAAGTGACGCCTCGTCAACTGGGATTGGGGCAGCACTTATGCAGGAGTATTCTGATACTCTGCATCCGGTGATGTATATCTCTAGGAAATTAAATGCTGCAGAAAAGAATTACTCGGTTTTAGACCGTGAATTATTGGCTATGGTATGGTCTATTCTGAAGTTACAAAGATTTCTGCTAGGCGCACATTTCATTGTGGAAACCGACCAGAAAGCTCTTACTGCTATTCAGAGCAAAAACTTGAAGAGCTCGAGATCTACTCGATATGCCATAGCTCTTCAACCATTTCATTTCACGGTGCGAGCTATCCGTGGTTCGGATAATGTGATGGCGGACATTCTGTCTAGGTGCCCACACGATTCCACATAATTCTTCTGTCATATATATTTCCTGATATACAATTCAATACTATAATGACATATTAGCACATATTTTCTCACTTTTGGGAATTTATAACATTGTACCATGTGATTTCTTTTTTTTTCTGTTACGAGAAGAAGGCTTAGTTAGCGATATACGGGCCAAAAGATCACATGGCCACATTTAGTTATTATATTTAAATGATTGTATTAAGAGATTTAACATTTTGTCTTAAAGATTTGTGTTATTGATATTTTCGCAGCACATCATTGAAGTCTGCGAAATTTGTACATTGTGCTACTTTGAAGTTATCTAGTCCTGTCCTGGATTGGGAGCGGATGATGTCCACATCTTCTTGTATCAATTGTATTTATGTCTACGAGAAACAGCACATGTATTATTATGTTTAATAATTCATTATATAATGTGCACATTGTTTATAATATGTAATATTATATTGCGGTATATTGGTATATTACACCGCTGTATGCACATAATACTATGATAATATATTTAATTTCATAGATTTGTATGAGTATAATTTGACTTTCATTATGATATTGCCATCGCTGTGGCGTGTGTTGGTGGCACCTTCCTGGAATATATACGCGTATACTTGGGTAAATTTTTGTTTCTCTAAGGATCTGAGCTAGTCTCATTTTTAGGCAATATATCCGTGCATCATACGTGCGTTAGGAGCCTAGGGTTTTTCCCGGCTCCAGGATTCAAAAAAATGTTTCATTTTTTTTCCCGGGAGAGTGCGGTAATGTTACGCACAGATCTTCATTTTTTCTAAAGTCATTATATGATCATTTTTTTTTTTATCAAGACATTGTATGATCATTTTTGGATAAAGACATTGTATTGTTAGATACTGAAAGTACACTTATGTTTCTTGTCGGTCAAAGCTACATAACTCAGGATATGGAGAGTCTCATTCAATATGATGTTACCTCCTCTTGTGTCGAGACACGGTCGGTCCACATTTTTATTTAACGAAGTGTGACCATTCTCCTTATTTGGTAGTATCGGTCAACTGTTGTTGGAATGTCTGAAACCTGTGTTTAGGTCTCTGTTCATGCCCATATAAGGCTTGATCTAGTATACATGTGTATCTCGAATGTTCTTTATTTCGTCTTGTATGATCGCTATTTCTAGTGTATAGGTTCTGCGCATGTCCGGACGCGAGGGCGTCTGGGAATCTCTTTTTCTGTGAGACGATGTAAAGCTGTGAAACAGAAAGGACGCGTTTTGGCGTCTCTGTGATTTGTTAGGGATTAGGAGCCTTATTGTGAGATAGTTAGCTTACAAGGTCCTTCCCTTGAGTATTCTAAAACGCCAGGAGGCGTATGTTTTTCTGTGGTGTGGATTTTTGAACGAAGGTAATGCCTTATTTACATCCAATCTGTAACTTTACTTATGTTTGACAATGGTCGATATCCGCTCACGGATTTTCACAGAAAAGGAAGGTTCTTCTAATAGATATCACACCCCAGGTATTTTCATACCTGTGATTTATATGTATACGGGATATGCTAAGCCCGAGGAACAGTTCTACGTTCTATGAATATCGCTAGGTCAGCGATCACATCTTTTGTCGGAGGTTAGACCTAGGAATGTTAAAAAAGGTCAGGGTGACCTGTACTCCATGTATGCTATTCACGTGCGGACAATGGACTTATTGTATACGTCTGATCTACTAGCATCAGGAGGGGAGTATTCATTATTATGTATAGACATTGATGATCTGCAGCTGACACTGTTGCAGAATTAATATTTATGAACTTTATGATACCAAGTACACTGAAGTATTGTTTACTCTATGACTGGTGAGGATTGGATCCTACCTGAATATCAGTTGGCACCAATATTATTTCTGAATGCTACAATCGTTGAACTGTGATGTCTTATGACGTATGTAAAGTGACTGTCATTGTGGTGTGCAATAAAATGGAATATAAACGTCACGAGCAGTTTACCATTTCTATGACTTTGCATGTCATTTTGCCTGTGCTGTACCCTGTGGACTATCCAACTACTTACACACGGCAACAATAAAAAAAACCAGATAGGACACCCTACCATACAACCACAATCTACCCGGTGTCGATAGGGGTGGTACTTCAAGTCAGCCTAAATCCCCCCTTATCATTTCGTCCTGAAAGTAACGAGAGAAGAGCGTAACGGAGACGCCGCATCATCAGTCGTCGAGGGTTAGAGAGACACTGAACCAAGGAGAGACGGAGGGAGAGAGAGAGAGAGAAGGAGGGAGAAAATAGACAGGGCCAGTAGGGTCTGTTCATTAGCCATTTGACGAACACTGAGCCATCGTTGTAAGCAAAGTCTATTATTTTAGAATTTCCAGTGGTGTTAGTTAGCGGCGCAGATCGCCTACCAAGTTGGAAGCTGTGTAGACGTTCTTTTAGGAAGAGGCAACAGGACGGCAACAGTAGAAATCTTATTTGTATTAGAGAGTGGAGGCTAAGGTTGACAGCCCCACAAGATTAGAGTTGTTTAAATCACTAACCATTTTTATTGTTCCTCAGCCGGGTGACAGAAAGAGTGAATGTGATTGGGGTTTTTTTTTAGTGTCTAGCAATTTAATTGTTACTTTGTTTCTCAGGCCGTGCAACAGTGCACGCTATTTATTTGATTGATGTATGATGGAATTTTAATGTTTTTATGGTGTAAATAAATATATATTTACTGTACACTGGATCAGCTTCTACACTTTAATATACTTACTCTATGTTGTCTGTATAGTGGTGTCTGTGGTCGTTTTTATACACCTTATCTCCTTGTGTTTAAAGGTAGTTAGAGGGGGGGGGGTGATTCTATAGCTTTTTCTGAAGTCACGAAGCGGCAAGGGGAGAGTCAAATCCTGGTTCTAGCCCTTGAGCCAATAGTCTCATCTGTCCACAGGCATGTCATTTTTCATCTAAATTCTATCTTCTCAGACTTTCTCATACTAGGGTCTTGCTTTCATTCAGGCAAACTCTATAAACTTAAATCCACTTCGTGACAAGTGGGCGGCAATCGTCCGGTGGATCAACTTTTTGGTATCAATTCTGTGATCGTATCTAGATTCATAGATTGTCTCTATAGAAAGTTTTCTGAGTATAGATTTTTCTTTAAATATTCCCTAGACTTTATCTATTAGAACTGATCCAGTTATAAGTTTTTTCCACAGGTTGCAGTCAACTAGATTTTAGTGGTAATTTAGTTATATGACTTAGAGGTATATGATGGCATACCGACATATTTTTCTTTAACAGGAAGGTAATTTCGGGGTTTTGGTAGCTTCTTAACAATATTTTTTTCTCAGGTTATTATTCAGACTTGGTGCTAGTCTGAGTTCGGGTTTAGGGACAGCGGTTATAGAGCGTATTTCCTATTACGTAACAGGCAGTTCCTTCTCTTTTCCTTTTGTTATTCTCTGTAGTTGTGAACTTACAGCAGGTTACAGGTAAGATGGCGGATATGGCCAAGTTACGAGCTACCTGGCGCGAGGCTGCTCAGGACATGGGAATGGATAAGGATGAGATAAAAGCCTACATGATAAGAGAAAATGATAGGCATAATCAGATAGAGGAGAGGCAGGCCGAGATGGAATTTAGGAAATTGGAAGTACAGGAGAAGGCAGCAGAGAGGGAAGCACAGGAGAGGGAGAAGGCAGCAGAGAGGGAAGCACAGGAGAAGGCAGCAGAGAGACAGCATGAACTTGCCATGCGTTCCTTAGAACTGCACTATAGATCTTCTGAGGGCAGTTCGGCTAATGGAGATTCTCCCGGAGCAGGAGCAGCAGACACCTCAGGAAACGGAGGCCACCGGATCGCAGCCATGAACTTCCCATTTGACTCGTTCCCTAACGGGAATGAGAAGACTGACGTGTTTTTGGAAAAATTTCAGAGGATGGCAAAGGCATACGAATTGGATGAGAGTTTGTGGTATCTAAAATTATCACAGTCCCTCAAAGGTCATGCGTATGAAGTGTACAACAAGATGCTCATAGATGACCAGAACAACTTCGAGGCACTGCGAAACGCTTTATTGCAAAGATTTCAGTGGACTCCCCGTAAATGCCAAACCATGTTCAGGGAGAACAGGCCGGTGAAGGAAGAGAGTTTTGCTCAGTTTGCAGAGCGGGTGAGAAATTACTTAATCCGGTGGAGGGAGTTGTCAGGACTGGCGAAAACTTTTGAAGGGTTGGAGGAGTTAGTTCTGTGTGAACAAGTAAAGGCCAACATGTCCCCCGACTTGAGGCGGTATCTGGCAGAGCAGGGGGCGCAGCAACTGGACCAAATTATTGTTTGCGGAAAGGTTCCAGACAGCACAGGCCGAAGTACTGGGACAGAAACGGAAACACCCAGACCTGCCAGCCCCAGACAAAGGAGCTTCATCATCGCAGTCGGCTACTTCACCAGCTCGTCAGCAGCCAGGGCCTTCTCGCAAGGAGCCTCATTCTGATTATAACTTGCACCCCCAGCAGCATAACAGAGCACAGACAACAACATCTCAGGAACCCGCTAGGAACAGGGAAGATAACGACCGGTATTGTCGGAATTGTCGAACCACTTCCCACTGGACATCTCGGTGCATGAACAAACCACCAGCTCATCATGCAGCTTGTTTAAGGCCGGTGAGAGTGACTAAAGGGAATAAGTGGGAACCTGTCAAGTCAAAGAAGTTGTTCTCTAATAGTGGACCAGCTGAGGTGAATGGAACGGCCACTACTTGTTTGTTTCACAGCGGGCTCACATACCCCAGTATCGTCGCCCGACATCTAGTGAAACCAGGGCAATGGACAGGAGAAATAGTTGATATTGGTGGAATTTTGAGAAGAGGTACCTCACAGCGTCTGCCCGTAGCCAATATTGAGGTGAAATGCAAGTTTGTGTCTAGCACAATCAAGGCAGCTGTAATGGCACAGCCAGCACATGATTTCATCCTGGGAAGCCCATACTTAGTTTTGGGAAACCCAACCACACCGATCCTTGCTAATGCAACGGGGCCTACTGCAGGCCAGAGAAGTGAAAGGAGAGAGCCCCAAATTCACGGAGCCCCACGAGAGCTCAACCAACACCAATGTCTTGCGATGAAGAGGATGGAAGCCTCTAAATACAGTGGAATGTTATCTACAGAGGCGTATTCGCCTGTCAGCCCTGTTCAGCCTAATGGCCAAACAGTGGTGACGCCTCTGATTTCGGAATTACCTTCTTTGTCGTCGGGAATTAGGCCCCCGATGGTATTACATCTCTCAAGGGAGGGAAATACTGACAAGAATGGTACGACTTATGTCCACGACCAGCGCCATCTTCATAGGGCACAAGATAGCGGTCTGAGCGAACATATGTTTCCGACCAGCCCTGGAGCCCCATGCGATCAGCCCTTTTCTCAAACGGAGGAGGTCAGTGGTCTGAGCTACCGTTCGCCTACAAACGGAGATGGGCCCCACACCACCACTACCTCGCTTACTGGAAGGGACTCTCGCGAAGAGGCAATAGGCGAGGCAGTGCAACCATATGCATTCGGCCGAGTATTGGAATTGGGTGTCGCTGAGGTCAGGCGCAATCCAGTGAGAACCCCAGGAGAGAGAGAAGAGACAGGAGGAGTCTCTAGACATCCTCTAGGCAAACCAGAGGGGAATGAATTGTTGGCTACCAGCTATATTAGCCACAAAAGTTTCACCCCAGCCACAGTAGATGATGAGAGGAAGAAGGAACATGCGCACGGTTCTTCAATCAACCGCAAACAGTTACGCCCTGTTACGGCGATGTCTGGCCAAGCCAGTCAGTCTGTTTCAAAACACTGGGAGGCCGCACCATTAGGTAATCATTATTTACCGCGCGCCGCCAGAGAAATTCGTGGGCGAAAGTAACACACGAGAGGGAGGAGGAAGGGCGACCAGTCAGGTTGCAGTCGCAAGGAGGAAATCACCAGGCGTGACCCTCGCGATCTAGTGCTTGCAGAGATATTCACAGATATGGAGAGGGGCCTGTATGACAATGCTAATTACGACAGTGATTAGATCGGGATGTAGACCTATATACGGGCCAGTATGAAACACAGAGATTTCAGTGATTTAGCACGGATTCCCACACTTCACAGGGGGGAACTTATGTGATGCTGCACTGTAATTCTGTCCTTCAACAGGCCCGAATCTGTTCTTCTATTTGAATTTTCACCATTCTTCTTCTCTTTGTAACTATATGTGTTTGCCATGTTTCTTCTCATTTGAATATTCATCGTGTTTGGTTTTTTTGTGTAGGTAATTAAATGGGTTCTTTTTATGACGGTAGGTTTATTTCTTACTCCCAACCAGTTTTACTTTTTTCTGATTTTCCGCGATCACGTAGATTTTCGTTGTTTACGAAAATCGCTATTTTCGTGTACGCCTGTATGACGCGTCAGAAACGTCACGTAACGTGATGCCATTTTTGGACACGCGGTCTGCGCGTTTTCAAATCTGATTGGCGTAGGTCGCTAGTTATTTTATTCTTCTAGCGTTTCCATTGGTCTGAGTGGATAGCTTAGCAGATACGTAGGCGATCAGCGGGAGTGGTTCCCTGTGTATAAATAGTCGGTTAGACGGGGGATCTTTCTCTATGAAGAAAATAATTGCCTGCCGTGCAACTTCGTATTATCGTCTCCACTGGGGGAAAAAACAGCGGTAATTGGTATGTAACTATTTTTTTATCGTTTTACTTATTAGAGGGTTCTTTGAGAAATCTCGGCCCGTAGGTAAAGTTCTTCGGGGACATTAACTTAAAGTTATAAACGGTAGCGCCATCCATTATTATCTTTGAAGAACGATGTAAATGTAAAAGTGTGCATAATTCTTTCTAGGATTTTTGGCAGTAGAAAAGAGCGTGTGAAGTTAGGAGAGACACGGGTGCTCATAGTTGTAGAGTGTTGTGTAATACCATCATTTATTCCCGTGTATTTACAAATGTAATTTTATTGGGAAATCGATTGTGTGTACGTACATTTTATTATGCCTTAAATGTGAGAAATGCAGTCGGAGGGTAAAGATGTATGTTATAAGTGAATTATACTGCTTAGAGGAGTAAACTATTCCTATAGCGAGATTTAATTTAATTTTGGAGTAAGCCAGGAAACCTCAATGTGTAATGGGGAAAGGAGGCCACGGAATTTCGGACAAAGGAGTTCCCTAGTTGAAATGTTTGGACACGTGGTTAGCCATGCGTAACAGCCACGTAACCCGTCAGACAGTGTCTGGGGCTTTGTTTACTTACCTGGCAGATTTAAGTTGAGGGAAGGGAGGAGTAGAAGGAGAGTGAGATAGAGAGACACGTGGGTAGAAATATTTTATGTATCGTTGTGCAGAACGAGAGAAGGGGAGTAGAAGGAGTGAGATTGAAGTGACACGTGGATAGAAATAATTTATGGATTTGTGGTGCTTAGCGGGTGAAGTATTGAGTTGTAAAGATTATGGGAGCAATATGTTAGAGATACGTGATGTTAGAGTTAGTGTACATTAGACGCATTTCCTTTTAATTTCAGCGAGTCACGGCAACAAGTGGGGAGCGTAATTTGCCAAATACAAATTACCCACGGCAAAAGGAAATATCTCAGGGGTCAGAGGACTCGAGAGATCGCCAGAATCGAAAAGAAAATAAAGTACGGTCTCTTGCAGTGAAGTACAACTCTTCAGCGAGACCGAAATCGTACTCATGCAGTGAAGTCCCTATGCTTCAGCTAGAACGGGGTTTATTTATCATACAGCCCAGAGCTCATCGCTATTATAGTCTCTAGCAACGGCACGTGGCCGGGAGACGGGTGTAACTGTATACAGCCAGAAATCAATGCTGTGTTTCCTCTAAATCCGGAGCGGGTTACAAGTGGAAAGTTATAGAAGCTATTCAGCAGCAGAGAAGTTTCTACAGCTAATCAAGTACCTCATGCTTGATACCCGAACATCATCATCATGCAGAATTCAGGAGCAGGTGAAAGGGTTACAATACCTGGGTCCTGAAAGTAACGAGAGAAGAGCGTAACGGAGACGCCGCATCATCAGTCGTCGATGGTTAGAGAGACACTGAACAAAGGAGAGAGAGAGAGATAGAAAGAGAGAGAGAGAGAGAGAGAGAAGGAGGGAGAAAATAGACAGGACCAGTAGGGTCTGTTCATTAGCCATTTGACTGATAGACACTGAGCCATCGTTGTAAGCAAAGTCTATTATTTTAGAATTTCCAGTGGTGTTAGTTAGCGGCGCAGATCGCCTACCAAGTTGGAAGCTGTGTAGACGTTCTTTTAGGAAGAGGCAACAGGACGGCAACAGTAGAAATCTTATTTGTATTAGAGAGTGGAGGCTAAGGTTGACAGCCCCACAAGATTAGAGTTGTTTAAATCACTAACCATTTTTATTGTTCCTCAGCCGGGGGACAGAAAGAGTGAATGTGATTGGGGTTTTTTTTAGTGTCTAGCAATTTAATTGTTACTTTTGTTTTTCAGGCCGTGCAACAGTGCACGCTATTTATTTGATTGATGTATGATGGAATTTTAATGTTTTTTTATGGTGTAAATAAATATATATTTACTGTACACTGTATCAGCTTCTACACTTTACTATACTTACTCTATGTTGTCTGTATAGTGGTGTATGTGGTCGTTTTTATACACCTTATCTCCTTGTGTTTAAAGGTAGTTAGAGGGGGGTGATTCTATAGCTTTTTCTGAAGTCACGAAGCGGCAAGGGGAGAGTCAAATCCTGGTTCTAGCCCTTGAGCCAATAGTCTCATATGTCCACAGGCATGTCATTTTTCATCTAAATTCTATCTTCTCAGACATTCTCATACTAGGGTCTTGCTTTCATTCAGGCAAACTCTATAAACTTAAATCCACTTCGTCACACAAGGGTTGGTGTCACCCGGTGCGGTAACTCAAGGTGTCACCCCCATTGACCTCCTCCCGTACCAGACCATACAGAATTCTTAGTAATGTTTTTTTTTTACTAATGTTACTCATAAATCGTAACCCCGTAAATTATAACCACAAATTGTGGTTATAACTAACAACAGGGATATTTTTATAAAAAATAATAAATTTCTGCTGAAACACTGCACAACAATTTTATAGACAGTCATTTTGGTGTCACCCCGTCAGATGGTGTCACCCGGTGCGGTCCGCACCCCCCCCTCCCCCCCCCGAGTGACGCCACTGCCTTAGGTATACCGCACAAGGCGACTAATATCAGGTTATGCATATGGCTGGCAACCTCATAATATAAAGCCAATTGCTATAGAAACTATCACGGGAAGAGCATATGAATGCTTTGCCCAGGCTTCCTGTAAGTGGCCCAACTTCAGTGGTGGCTTTATGCTTCATAGGGAGCAAAAAGGAAAATTATCGTGAAGATATGAGAAGAAGATGCTGGCTTTAGATAGGACACACATTGATAACAATCAATTGATAGCATTACAAGGCAGTCTTTTTTCTGGGATGGCCAGAATAAAATGACTTAGAGGAAGACCAAAAAAAAAAAATGCTAAAGGGAATTAGATATAAACATGAAGGGGATAAAGAATATGTGGAAAGACCTTGAATGGCTGGTTTTGCGTGTATTTGTTTAAGACCTGTGAATGAATGAATGAATGAATGAATGAATGAATATAACGCGAAGTCTGATACACTGTCATTTAAACTTCGAAACATTTTCCGCCAACTAAAGATTTCTTTTCTTCTAATGCTATGTTTACCCTTATCACTTAATTTCTAATGTTATATGCTGCGTGACTTTAATCCTGTTCATATAATAGAATGGTATATCAGCCCCCTTTAGTAGTAACTAACTATGGGAATGCGCCCCCAAGGTGATAGCCCTTTAATAGTAACTTACTATGGGAATGCGCCCCAAAGGTGATAGCCCTTCAGTCGTAACTTACTATGGGAATGCACCCCGGAGGTGATAGCCTTCAGCTGCTTTTTTTCATGGTGCTCCTTTCGTTCTTGCTTAGCATAGGTTGTCCATGTCTCGCTCCCAAATAGAAGCGTACTGACGACGGAGACATTATATACCGGTCTTCATTGTGAGTTTGGAGTTTCCTCAAACACGCGTTGTGAGGCGGGCAAAGACGGCTGCAGCTTTACCAATGCGGATGTCAATTTCTGTGTCCAGAGAGAGTTTGTCTTTGATGTAGACCCTAGGTAGGTAAAGGGGTGCACCACTGTCAATTCATAGTTATCGATAGTAATCACTGGTGCCACATTTACATTCTGACCCAGCACATTTGTTTTCTTAAGACTTATTATCAGACCAAAGTATTTGCATGCTTGGGAGAATCACAGTGTCCATACCGATTTATGTATCTTATGTTATATTTTCAAGGCGGAATATTAGAACAGGCGCTATGAACGACATAATTGTGCTGAGTAGTAATGCAAATCGAATCAATGATAACGTCTGAACTGGTATGGCTAGATCATGGGGAATTAATGGTTAAATGCTTAGACAGCGCAGACTGCGCACGCTTGGCTATATTCGCCGCATGGAAGATGGTCACAGTCCGAAAGATATCTTCAACGAACAACTGGCAGATGGCAAAAGAACAATTCTGCGAACGCAGCTGAGATTCAAAGATGTGTGCAAGAGAGATATGAGGGCACTAGACATAAATCCAGCAACCTTGGAGGATGAAGCTGCCGATCGCACAAAGTGGCGAAGTTGTCTACGGCGTTATTTCAGTTTGGGCGAAAAGAAGCTCACACAACAAGCAGAAGATATGAGAAAACGTAGAAAGGAACACCAGGAAAATAAATAACTGAGGGCTGTCACCTCAGGGGCGCATTCCAATTGTCAGTTAAGTCTGAAGTTATGGTATAACCATTGATGTGGGATGTTTCGTGACATACTTAATCTATGTACGTGTAGGTGTGTGAATGGGGAGAGAGAAAGAGAGAGAGTGAGAGAGAGAAATGAGTAGAGAAGAGAGAAGATTAGAAACTGGAATACAATGAAACTGCGAAACATCAGAAGATTTATTGACCGCCCATTTAGATACAATCACTGGAAAATTGATCTTGACTGCAATAAATGTTACCGACATTGTCGAATAAAAAAGAAAACGCTTTAATTCCCATCATTTTGAACCATTCAGTAATCTACGGATATATGTTTTTTAGATAATCGGTCTGTGACGAAGTAATGGCCTTCTTTTCTCTTCTTAAATCTTTTCTCATACCAGTTCACTCATTCCTCTCTTATTTTTAGAAAATCAACCAGTTGTCTAAATCAGTAGCTCTCTTCTGTATTTTTTATCAAAGAAATACCTCGCTCTTTGTTCCACCTTTTTTTTCAATTGGAAAATTTCTTGAACTAGAAGCACAGCCGTGAACTTCTGACCATAGCTAGCGTGTCCTAGTAACATGGTTTTTCCCTGGTGATAATTTCTAGTTTAGCAACAGGTACAGGAAGTCACGCGATATTTGATCTCAGCAACCAGCGAGGAGTTAATTTAAAATCACAACTCGCCTGGTATCAGAATGCCAAGCACCAGTGTGTGTGTGTGTGTTTGGGGGTGGAACGAAACGTTAACAAGAGGTCAGGTCCACCGCCCCTCTCAGCTAAAGAGCAGACAGAAACTCTCCAAACATAATAAAAATTTAGGCGCATTCTCTCGCTAGCAGCCGGCAGACCTGCCTTGACAAAATTGCTCCAAGCAATACAGAGGATCAATGTCTATTTTAACCAGTATGCTGAGTAGGTAGATCTATTATTGTTCATTTGAATAACATGAATAATATTCATATGTTTATCTATAGCATATTGTTTCAGTATCTTTTGTTAGACAAAGTTCTAAATGCACTTTCATCTTCATTGTGACAGTAATTAATGTTCCTTGATTTTTTTACATGAGACTACTGAACTAGACCTATTTCTATTGAAGGTTTCATCTATGAACTATCCTTGTCTGTTTTCATACTGAATGATTTCTACTGTATGGTTTCATCTATGAACTATCATTGTCTGTTTTATTACTGAATGATTTCTACTGTATTGTTTCATTTATGAACTATCATTGTCTGTTTTAATACTGAATGATTTCTACTGTATGGTTTCATCTATGAACTAGCATTGTCATGTTTTAAAACTGAACGATTTCTACACTATGGGTTCATGTGTGAACTATTCTTATTATGTTTAATGTGTTTATATGCATGTATCCTGTGTTAAGATTGTACTATCAGGTTATATGAATGTTTATAACATAAACATAGAGCTATGTAACGATGAGCAACAGAACTGTAGCAATTTTATGAATGTAATAATTTGACTGACTGTAGGCCAATGGTTCTCAAGGCTGAGACCAGGAACACACCAAAATAGATTCACAGCTCAAGTAGCAAGAATATAAATCAGTGGTTCTCAAACCTTGGCAGCAATGACACCCCAACAGATTGTACGGCAGCGTGGGAGACTATAACCCAGTAGTTCTCAAACCATTGGTAACAATGACCCCAAGTTGATTTGACTGCTCTATGGGCACAAGGTACACCAGTGGTTCTCAAACTTTTGATGACCGCAGCCCCAAACTTCACAGTTGGTGAAGAGGAAGCCCATAGGTTGGAAATCACTGCGGTAAACAAGCAGGAAGCCAGATATAGGTTGAGATCCACTTGTATACTTATAGCATCAGTTATGGTATAGTACTTAAGATGGATAATAAATAGCACATTGTTGTTGATATTGGGGATGATGTTTTAATGTTATTTCTGATGGGCGATTAGCGTCCAGCAGATATGGGAAATGACTTCTCTGGCAAGGCCACTAATGGAGCTTCAATTGTTTGTCAATTCAATCCTACCAAGTTGTCCTACCAGGAGATCTACCGGAAGGCCTTACCTGAGTCCTGTCCGTGGTCTATCCAGTAACCATAAGCAGCGTTCTCGAGGGCCGACTTAATCCATCAAAGCTGGTGATGCGCACTGAGTCAAGACAGAGGAAGCAGCCCCTGCCATCCTCTGAAACCCTAGTAGAATTACTTGCCATGCGGGTCCTTGAGTGCTGGGACAGAGTGAACCCCCTGGCAACAAGACAACATAAATCCAGCAGCATCTTAGATGAGTAGTTTACAATGCCAGCAGAACCAGTACAGGATAGCTAATTCGATCCACATGATGTTAAATTTATTCTGACATTTTTCAGAACCACTGATAGATTATTGAACAGAGCTTATAGTTGTACATTTTTAAACATATGTGAGAATCTATCATCATTTTTGTAAATTAAAAATATGTGAGAATCTATCTTCATTTTTGTAAACTTTACATAACAGAGTCTGTTGTTATTTTTCTTGTAATATTTAATTGGGTTGCATAGTTTTTAGTAATTGAATAAATACTATTGGGTCGGGGTATTTTTAATGTGGCTCTGCACCAAATCTCTTTCTCAACTTTATGTACCTTACATAGTCCTTTGTAGGATTTTCTGAGAAAGAATGTATCGTCTAGAAAATATCCTGTTTAGTTTAACCAGAATTCTCTTTTAAGTAAGGTTTCTAGTGGACTTGTAACCGAGGAGAGACATATCATTCAACGTGTATGTCAGAAAGACTATCATCTAGATATTATCTTTTATTCTTCCATCAAATCTGTCACTCTACCTCAAAATTATCCGTAACACGGTCAAAATAAATTGGTAAGCAATTAAAGCTTGCTTCATGAATCATCACAAGTGTATGAATGTAGAAATATATTACCCGTACACCGCAAAACAGGGATTTGGTTTACAAATCTGACAAATTGAATTTTAATTCAGTATTTAGATAAAGCCAAGTTTTTTTTTTTTTTTTTTTTTTTTTTTTCCCACGGTCAATATATCCATACGTTTTAAAAGTCCACATGTTAAGATTACCTGATAATATCGTTCCTAGTTTCCCCTCAAAACGAAATGAATAAAAAATCAAAGGTTGGTCTATATTACGACTCTCGATTAACAATCTTCTAAAGTAAGGAATAGTAGAATGGTGTCCAATTCAAACAACCTTACTTGGTCAGACTTCATTAATAGTATCTAAAGTGTAATTACAGTAAATCAGTATGAGACAGCCTTATTTGGTCCACTTTTATTAATAGTACATACATTATAATGGAATCAGTAAGAAACAGCCTTACTTGGTTCGATTTTATTAATAGTATCTACAGTGTGATGGAATCAGTAAGAAACAGTCTTACGTGGTCCGACTTCATTAATAGTATCTAAAGTGTAATTGAGTCAGTAAGAAACAGTCTTACTTGGTCTGCTTTCATTAATAGTGTCTAAAGTGTAATGGAATCAGTAGGAAACAGCCTTACTTGGTCCGACTTGATTAATAGTGTCTAAAGTGTAATGGAATCAGTAGGAAACAGCCTTACTTGGTCCGACTTGATTAATAGTATCTAAAGTGTAATGGAATCAGTAAGAAACAGCCTAACTTGGTCTGCTTTCATTAATAGTGTCTAAAGTGTAATGGAATCAGTAGGAAACAGCCTTACTTGGTCCGACTTGATTAATAGTATCTAAAGTGTAATGGAACCAGTAAGAAACAGCCTTACTTGGTCTGCTTTCATTAATAGTATCTAAAGTGTAATGGAATCAGTAAGAAACAGCCTTACTTGGTCTGCTTTCATTAATAGTGTCTAAAGTGTAATGGAATCAGTAAGAAACAGCCTTGCTTCATTAATAATGTCCATAGCAGGGGTCGGCAACCCTGGAGCTATCGGGATCTACGTTAGAACCACTGAGGTCTCTAAAGATCTACTTTGATAAAATGATGTCTGTTTTCATGTTTTAGAGTATTTAGAATTTGAAATAAGTCCAGCCTTATTGTAATTTTTTTATTTTTTTTGGCCGGACGATCAGATCCCCACAATTCCATCGACAGAGCGGTGGAATAGTCAAACTAAGTGATATTTTACCGAATGTTAACTTCACTTCAAACAAAAGATCACTTATGAACGCCTGGTTGGAATACAATTAAATAAAAATAATTCAACAAAGGAGATAGACTAGGAATTATATCCAAAAGGATAATATTCAAATATAAATAGTTTTAAAGATAATTAATATTGTTCACCTTCATCACATCTGCTAAAAGTTAGCTAATAATCTTTAAACATTTATTATAACTACATGCCTAAACGGATTTAAATATAAATTGGATAGAATGAAAGCCTCATATGGGGAAAAGGAAATGATACCTAGGAAGGAAGGAAGGATATAAGTGTGTAGTGAACAGAAGAGAAAACAAGTACAGGAAAAGCACAGATTGCTTCAAATCGCCTCAAATCAGGAGATGAAACTAAAATCTTTTGGGGAATTTAGGAGATGCTTTCTCGGACGGGCGAGAGACTGAAATATAAGGACAGAGCAGCGCATTGGAAATCACACACACCAAATCCAGAAGCCAGAGTGAGAAACTGGAAGACAGTATCTGCAAGAAAAGTTATTTTTTCACGCTGCATGCAGGGCAGATTAACTTCAAGCAAAACAGTCTCATCGTGAGCTTATAAATCCTAAGAGGGTATGTAAGGTTATTAAAAATATATGTATTACTAATATCATTTTATTTCAGATTTTATTTCTGATTGATTGTAGCAGATATAATAAAAAAGGGAATGACGCTAACCAGAGATAACCTTCACCGGCATTGTCAGGAAGCATAACCATTAATTGGTTAACCACATATATCATGGCTAGTTCTTGCCTGGAAGCTTACGACATACCAGCAAGTACATAAGTGACTTGACATCCATAAGTGGAAGGCAAAGGTTATATCGTACCCATGTATCATAACATGTGATTTATTCATGTATATTGTTAATTCTGCACAGTATACATTATCTTATCATGCTATCTCTGTAACATACTACCATGATTCATTCATTTATATACAAACACTGAAGACATGGTCGCATCATGAACAGCAGTGGGTGATGAGATTGTTGAAACAACATGGCCACCTATTACCTTTTGTTCCAGGTTTTATGATCAATGTTTATGATCATTCCTGATCGAGAAACTAAAGACTTGAAGAAGTTGATCCAGCTCACTGAAGCCTAGAGGTCAACCAATCTTCAACATCTTAGTCCCCCATAGTTATAGGGCGGGCTGAAGGAAAGTCTTCCGTACTCCAGTGTGTCTCAAGAACCTCGAGCAGACGTGGCTAATAACATAAGATGAGTTTATGTGTATCCATCCAACAAATCCTGTGAGCAGTTTCTAAAACGACTGTTTAATGATGACAACTAGATGGCAATAGATAATGTGACAAACTTGTTTTATAAGTTCAGTGGAAGATAAATCCAAGACTTTTTAGCTTGTTTATTTGATTTGTAACTGTAAATAATCATACATTTTACCATCTTACAACAACCATTTCTCATTACAAGAATATATAGATGTACATAATAAATTGGATAATTGTACTCATGTGACTTGTTAAGTTTTTAACTGTTAAAACTTTGAGTTACCTTTTCAAATGTAATTATATTATCACATAAGGTTACGATAGCGAAAGTAGCAACGTATACTTCTTAAGCCTACTCTATTGTCCAGCTCAGAGTATTCACAGCTGTAACTCACTTGTGATACCAGTGTACTTCTCGGGCGCTGGAACTTCATACTTTCTGGAGAGAGATTCTACTTCTGCTCTACCACTATTATCATAATAGGAAAACCTTTCGCTACACTGGGGGCTCTTTCGCTGGTTATTATTTTTTATCCTGAGCCACTATCTATGTATTCTTCTATCTTGAGCCACAAATAGTTTGTAAAAATAAAATTTTTTGAAAAAATTCTAAAACTTAGAAATTTTTTCGTAATAGTAGTACCATTGAGTAAGTAAATAGGAAGCGCTCACAAGGTTTCAAGGATTTGTCTTGTTCAAAGTAATTAATTGATTTTAATTAAGTTAGTTGGTTAGTGAAGATAAAATTATATGCCCTCTGGTAAGTAAGCATCATGGCTGATTTGGTGAAGTTTCGATCTGCAATCATGCAGGAAGGAAAGGATGTAGGATTGACAGGTGATGCTCTTATCCAGTATGTCACAAAGGAAGTGGACAAACATATGGACAGAGAGGAAAGAAAACTACAAGCAGAGAGAGAAGCCAAAAGCTTAGAAGCAGAGAGAGAAGCCAAAAGAATGGAAGCAGAGAGAGAAGCCAAAAGCTTAGAAGCAGAGAGAGAATTCAAAAGAATGGAAGCAGAGAGAGAAGCCAAAGGACTGGAAAGAGAAGAAAAGACACTAATATTGGAAGCTGAAGCTGAAGAAAGAAGGTTACAAAGAGCTCATGAGTTAAGTTTAAAGGAACTTGAACTCCAGGGAGCAACTAGCAATCACGGTGCTAGCTCACCTCACTCTGAGAGTAGCTCCAACCAGAGCACGGCAAATGGAGCCATGAGTTTCCACCTGGATCCATTTATTGAGAAGGAGGACGCCATTGAGTCATACCTGGATAGATATGAGAGACTGGCCACTACCTATGGATTGGAAAAGGAAAAATGGAGCCTTAAGCAATCTCAGGGGTTGAGGGGAGTTTCATACGATGTTTATTTAAAACTCTCAAAAGAAGACCAGGAAGATTATGAAATCTTAAAACAAGCTTTACTGGTCAGGTACGAAAAGAATTCTGAATCGTATAGAAAGAGATTCCGAACTGCGAAGCTACTTCCAGGAGAAAACTATCACCAGTTTTCTGCCAGATTGGAAACTTATCTGACAAAATGGATTAGCTTAGGAAAATGTCAAGATATAAAAGAAATGGTCATGATGGAACAACTGAGAGAATCCATGCCTCAAGAAATGAGAAAATTTCTTATGGAGCATGGAGCAGAGAGATTGGAAGATATTTTAACCATGGCTGAGAGATATCAAGCAGCTCAGACAGAAGTATCAGGAAATAAGAAGAAGAAGCAGGGTGAGAACTTCAAACCTTCACAAAACTTTACCAACTATGAACACAGGGACAATTCCAACAAGAACAAACACAGAACTGATTATAAAGACAAAAACCCTCTAGGATCAGAAAATAGACCTTCAAGAAAGGAAGGACAGTGGTGTAAATCTTGCCAAATGAGTAACCACAATACTGCAGAATGCAGACGGAAAAACCCTCCTTATCACGCTGCCTGTCTTACAACAGGGAACAAGGGAAGGAAGGAACTGGCAGTTAGTCAGAATGACCTCCATCATCCCCCTGTCTGTGAGGAAGTGACATGTAATGGCACCAAAATTCAGTGCTTATATGATTCCGGATTGGAATTCAACTCAGTCGTGAGTGCAACCCTAGTGCACCCTGATCAACTTACCACAGAAACAGTGGACATACAAGGGGCAATGCATGGGACCGTCACCATGACACTTCCCATAGCAAGGATCAACGTGAGAACTCGCTATGTGGAAGGAGTGATAAGAGCAGCAGTGAGTGATGATCCTATATACCCGCTGGTAATAGGATGTAAATATGTCTTTTTGGGTGACCCAATAAAACCTGTTGTCATGGCAGCAAACCATACCAGGTCCAGCACCAGAAAGGAGGAGGGAAATCCAATAAACATTCATCCTATAAAGATGAAAAAGGCTCAAACAGCAGACAGCACATTGAAGCCTTGTTTTGGCAAATTGCCAAAGGCCCATAACCCTCCAGAGAAAGGAGACTTTTACATAGAAAATGGCCTACTCTACAGACAAGCTGGAAAAGGACCTAAAGGGCATGGACAGCCGGTAGTGCCAAAATTCTACAGGGAGGAAATTATGGAGCAAGAGCATGCTACATCAGGCAGGGGTCACAGAGGAAAAGGGGCTACTTGTCGAAAGATAGCATTGCGATATTACTAGCCAGGAATAATTGAAGACATAAGTTGGTATGTGAAATCCTGTTCAGAATGTAACCAGGTAACCTCATTCAGAAGTGTAGACCAGTTATAGGACCTAGGGAAGCATTGTTGCGGACGTAGGCCCACTAAGAAAACTCACAAGAGAAAACAACAGGTAGATGCGGTGATAAGGAGAAAACAAAATCACAACAAGTCTACTGTTACACCAGTAACCATGGCAACTCTCCGTATTGTACAGAGAGGGGACGTAAGACATCCCACCCCGACTAGATATTTGTCGGAGCACCATGGCCTGGATCATCTGGAACCATTTGTTAGTCAGCAACCAGTATTAAAAAAGCTGCGGAAACAAACCAGAACCATAGGAGGTAGGAACCAGGGCTGTACCAGACAATTGATGGAGACAGGCCCCACTTCGGTATACTGCCCCTTACAATAGAAATAGGTGTGGGTCCGGCAATGTGGTTGTTTCGCCGTCCCCATACACTGTCCACTGGAAGCATTGTTGCGGACATGGACTGAACAATAGCAAGCATAGGCACTCAAGGATGAGATTGACTATCTCTTAAAAGAGAAAATTATTTCAAAGTCTGAATCTCCCTACAGCTCAAGTGTGGTGCTATTAAGGAGGCCTAGTGGTGAACACAGGTTATGCATTGATTATAGGAAACTAAATGCTATCACTGAATCTCAGGTAGACCCATTACCTGACACCAATCAGTTGTTTGCTACATTGAGTAAGTCTCGGTATTTTTCAAAACTAGATCTAAGCATGGGATACTACCAAATACCAATAAAACCAGAAGTTAGGAAACTGTTAGCCTTTAGTACACCGGATGGACATTACGAGTTCAATGTACTCCCATTTGGTTTAAAGAATGCTCCAAGTATCTTCACCAGAATGATGAGGAAATTGTTGGAACCATTACAAAATCCTCATATCACCAACTTCATGGATGATATTCTGATTGCTACCACTACCTTCGAGGAACACGTAGTAGCACTCTCCATGTTGTTGGATAGACTGAGAGAAACGGGATTGACAGCACGTCCAACTAAGTGTCATATTGGATGTGAGACATTGGAATTTTTAGGTCACACTATCTCTACAGGGCAAATGTCTCCGGACCCAAAGAATGTAGAGAAAATGAGAAAAGCACCAAGACCACAAACTAAGAAGGATGTAAGATCCTTTGTGTCACTGTGCGGGTTTTATCAGAAATATATACCCCATTTTAACTCATTGTGCGCGCCATTAACCGACTTAACCAAAAAAGGTCAGCCAGATAAAATACAATGGACTGCGGAGTGTGAACAGGCTTATACAGAGTTGAAAAATAAGCTGACAAATAAACCTATCCTTGCCCTTCCCGATCTCACACAAGAATTCGTACTAAGAACGGATGCTAGCAATGTAGGCATCGGAGCAACATTACTACAGCGGGCAGACACACCGCCACATATGCTATTACCAGTAGCTTTTGCCAGTAGAAAGTTAAATACAGCTGAAAGAAATTATTCTACCGTTGAACGTGAATGCCTCGCTTTGGTCTGGTCGATCAACAAATTCGCCCCTTTTCTTTACGGGAAACACTTCATTGTGGAAAGTGATCACCAGCCTTTGATGTTTTTAGCAGTGTCTAAAAAATTAAATTCACGACTTTTAAGGTGGAGTTTACTGTTATCTCCATATTCGTTCAATGTGAGATACATACCAGGACGGGACAATCTTGGACCCGATTTTTTAAGTAGGCATCCTATCAAAGGAGATATAGAGAAACAGAAAAGTAAGGAGAAACTGCAGCATGAGTTACCAAAAAGTTAACTGTGCATGCACTGTTTTAAAGAAGAGGGCTCTGTAGCGAAATTTGGTTCCTCTTGCTTTGTTGTGGAAAAAAAAATGTGTAGCGCGACACCCACACACACACAGCGCAAGGTCAGCGCGGCGGTCTTTCTTTGAAGTTTGAAGACGGGAAATGTGAATTACGGTTAAAGCCAGACAATATTACTGAAGAATGAGGAAATAGCTATATAGGAATGTATGGCGGACTTTAAAAGTTTGCATTTACTGGACATTAAATTATTCACTACAAGAGAACGCCTGGTTGGAATACAATTAAATAAAAATAATTCAACAAAGGAGATAGACTAGGAAATTTATATCCAAAAGGATAATATTCAAATATAAATAGTTTTAAAGATAATTAATATTTTTCACCTTCATCACATCTGCTAAAAGTTAGCTAATAATCTTTAAACATTTATTATAACTACATGCCTAAACGGATTTAAATATAAATTGGATAGAATGAAAGCCTCATATGGGGAAAAGGAAATGATACCTAGGAAGGAAGGAAGGATATAAGTGTGTAGTGAACAGAAGAGAAAACAAGTACAGGAAAAGCACAGATTGCTTCAAATCGCCTCAAATCAGGAGATGAAACTAAAATCTTTTGGGGAATTTAGGAGGTGCTTTCTCGGACGGGCGAGAGACTGAAATATAAGGACAGAGCGGCGCATTGGAAATCACACACACCAAATCCAGAAGCCAGAGTGAGAAACTGGAAGACAGTATCTGCAAGAAAAGTTATTTTTTCACGCTGCATGCAGGGCAGATTAACTTCAAGCAAAACAGTCTCACCGTGAGCTTATAAATCCTAAGAGGGTATGTAAGTTTATTAAAAATATATGTATTACTAATATCATTTTATTTCAGATTTTATTTCTGATTGATTGTAGCAAATATAATAAAAAAGGGAATGACGCTAACCAGAGATAACCTTCACCGGCATTGTCAGGAAGCATAACCATTAATTAGTTAACCACATATATCATGGCTAGTTCTTGCCTGGAAGCTTACGACATACCAGCAAGTACATAAGTGGCTTGACATCCATAAGTGGAAGGGAAAGGTTATATCGTACCCATGTATCATAACATGTGATTTATTCATGTATATTGTTAATTCTGCACAGTATACATTATCTTATCATGCTATCTCTGTAACATACTACCATGATTCATTCATTTATATACAAACACTGAAGACATGGTCGCATCATGAACAGCAGTGGGTGATGAGATTGTTGGAACAACATGGCCACCTATTACCTTTTGTTCCAGGTTTTATGATCAATGTTTATGATCATTCCTGATCGAGAAACTAAAGACTTGAAGAAGTTGATCCAGCTCACTGAAGCCTAGAGGTCAACCAATCTTCAACATCTTAGTCCCCCGTAGTTATAGGGCGGGCTGAAGGAAAGTCTTCCGTACTCCAGTGTGTCTCAAGAACCTCGAGCAGACGTGGCTAATAACATAAGATGAGTTTATGTGTATCCATCCAACAAATCCTGTGAGCAGTTTCTAAAACGACTGTTTAATGATGACAACTAGATGGCAATAGATAATGTGACAAACTTGTTTTATAAGTTCAGTGGAAGATACAACAGTTCACAAATAAGCGATTTTTTAAGCTAGCTTGCGTGTTTTCACTGGGAATGTTGTGAATTTACCTTTAAACATGGAGGACACGGCACTTTTAAATGTCAGAATGAAAGGGCTAATCTGTAATTTGCCTAGATGATATGCATGGGGGCATATCTGGAGTCATCCTTATATGACCACCAGCTATGCACAATGCAGTAATATGCAAATGTAGAAGTAAGCCTCTGTTTGTGAAGCTAATTACACCGTCATTAACTCTTGAAATCATTCACACACTTCCAGGGATTCCCCCTGGGGTGAAGCTTGTTGAGAGCCCAGCATTGCACACAACTTGGAGGAGTCACTTAAGCCCTAGACCTAACTCTGGTTTTTACCTGGTTGGCTGCATGCAGGATCTCACTATAGACCCACGATATGCAGGGGGAGTGAGAAGTGACTTTGTGTACGACTAACAATTCCTTGGGAGAGCCCAGAACCAGAGCACACTATTTTATCTCTACATATTTGGAGAGTCTCCTGGATGGCGGGGAGTGCACAGTATGCCAAACGATTCTTCTTCCTAGTTTGGGACCAGATGTGATGATCCTTTAAATGCAAGACAAGCTGGAGAAACTGGAGCTCATGACTTCATCTCAGCATGTTCCGGAATGGCAGAAAAGCCACAAGAAACGCCTAGATCTACAGTTTAGATAATACCAAGGAGTCTTCAACTTGATATTAGCTACAAAAGGGCGAGGAGCTCATTAGCCCTAGTTAAAAAGCAACAACAACAACATTGGTGATACCCCTCCCCCCTTTTTCCGTCACCTAGAGATCTACTAAATTATCCCTTGGGATATACCGGTTGCTGACCCCTGGTCTAAAGTGTAATGGAATCAGTAAGAAACTGTCTATAGCAGCTGTAGATGGAGCGTGGCCATTTTTGGAAAGACCTGGCTGTTTGTTTCTCACAAGCAATACACGCTTTCGTGTTGCTTTCTTAACAGTATTTGCTTCACTGAGATGCGAGTAAAAATAGTTTGCATTTCTATTAACTAGGCCAAATCTTCACTCATATTTAAAACGAGACTGCTGACAGATTTCCAGATCTCTTTTGCTTCAAAACTTTTCTAATGTACCTCCAATAAGTGTCTTAATTTTTTTAATTTAAAAAATAAAGGAAAAATATAATCGACATATGATGAAATACAGAAACGCTCCCAGAATGCTCCAGTGTGTCACTAATTTTTCATATTATAATTATTTTATTACTTTGTGCCAATGTGCAAATTTTTAAAAAAAGGGCAAAGATCAGATGGTGAAAGCTTAGCTTCACTGGAAATGTTTTTCCAAAAACAAAGGTCCGTTATAATAATATTTACAACTGGTAGAAGATGGGCAGAGGACAGCAGACAAGATGCTGCACAGTCTTACAATACATCACTGGAGAGTGCCAACAACCTGACTGATAGAGAACGCCAGGTACCAGCAATTGTAACAAATCTACACCATTTATCCCTGTCGGTTCGACGCTAAGAAGAAACAAAGAATCATGCATCCCACCGATACTGTGAAAAATACACGCAGTAAACGTGTACGCCTTTTAGCGCTACACAGAACAACTCCTTATAATGTTGTGAAATATTTGACGACACTTGAATGTTCACGTCTGCCTACAAATTATACATTTCTGGTAGCTCTCTACCACAGTTTTCACGATCAGCAGGTTAATCCTAATACTTTTGTGGCCAACCGTTGTTACAGCAAGGCCCAACATGTTCGGCGCTGGACAGTTCCTCTATGCTTGAGTCCACTACTTGCATCTCTCGAATTAATATGTTACCTGCAATGAAAAGCGAATTGAGACAATAAGAGAAATGTGTGTTTCTGATTTCTTTCGGATTGTACAGTGTACATGTGATTGCTGGTACTTGTGTACAATCTTGCACGGGAGAAATCAAATACATTTATAGATTATACATTTTCCATACCCATATTTACATTTCTTGCCTCGTATTACTCACGGAGAAGGCAAAGGAAGATTATAAATACTGCTATTTCTTCTTCTTCTTCAAGTATCATGCCTAGTGACGTAGAAGATCATGCCTCTCTACAACTTCCTGTCTCCATTACAATGTACCAATTCTGTTATTGACTTCCTTCCATGCCACAATGTCAAACTGTCCAGTATTTGCTCTCTATGCCTTCCCCTGTCTCATTTTTCTTCAATCTTACTTGTTGTTACGAAATAATCCAGCTTTTCTCTTCTCATAACATGCCCCCAAAAAGTGACTTCTTTCTAACTTGTGAAATAAGTTTCCTTTGCGCATTGGCCTCGTTCAGAACATCCTCATTATTCTTTGTGGCTGTCCATGGTATTTTTACCACTCTTCTGTAAAACCACATCTCTGTGGCCTTAAGTGCCTTTCCTACTTGTTTACTAATAGTCCATGACTCACTCCCATATGTCAGGATTGGTTATATATAACGCTGAAGAACTCTCTTTCTTACTTCCATTGATAAAGAATTGTTGCACAAAATACTCTTCATAAAATACTGCTATCTCAGACACAAAAAGGGGAATTAAAATGAAAATATGCGTAAGGCTGGCAACGTCAGTATGTAAAACAGAATGGTTACAGCCTCATTCACAACCTCATATTAGCGGCCTTTTACAATATGCCTGACGGAATAGGCATCCTGTTTGTTCCATATTTGCTCAGAGGCTATCATGGACAACTGCGGGTACACAATGTTAAAGTATGTATGTTAGTGCCTTGGGTAGTTCCCCGGGGAGGGGAGGGTCTCTGAGGATACATAGAAAGAATACAACTGCTCCCCCCGGCACATTGCAAGATTCGACTAATGTGAGGCTCTGCATGGGGCTGGCAATTTCATCTTCTAAAATATATAGCGACAGAGACCACTGATGAAGAAACACATGAACACAAGGGGATCCGCTGCTTTTCCATGGTTTCATCTACCTACACTATTGATTTGCATTAGATTTAATATGCTTTGTGGGAAGGGAGAACCACACAAAAAGAGTAAGTTAAAAAGCTGGCCAAAATAAACAGATTCATAGAAAAAGTCATTCTCTACTCGAAAAAGCATTGACAAGTTTTTATTGGAATATTATTATATTTACAACTTACTGATCACGCTATGGCACCATGAGGTGTAGATATTATAATTTTTATGTAGGGGTTCACTGAGACCTGAAAATTATTCCAGGGATTCCTCCAGGATAAATAAGGTTGAGAGAAGCTGATATATGCTAATGAACCTCCAAGATTTCACTGAAGTCTAAATCAGGAGGTAGGCGATCAGGAGTTTTTAAGGATCTATTTTAGAAATACCACGCTGTCTAAAGTTTTACAGAGCAGTAGAACATTCAACTTATAAGATAGTTTACCTCATATCATCTTCATTTCAAAGAGAAGATTGTTTTTTCTGTCTTATCCAGTTCACTATTGAAGCAAACGTTAGTACTAGCTTGTGGCTTTTCACTTAGGAGAGTGGGGTTGGAAATGCTAAGAAATATAGTATCCACCTCTAATTCTAAAGGTATCGCGTTCGCTCCCAGCACAAGGATTATAATTGATGAAATTCTTTTTTCAGAACCTGTGGTTTCCTAATGATGTCATACTTCCCCTGGTTTCCTGCGTAGTGAGATCGGATGCCTAGCCTTGTCGGATACGGGCGAAAAAATAGGAGTTCCCGTGTGCAAGTTTCCTCGGCAGTTGGAAATCGCAAAGAGTAGCCCATACGGCCGCTGGTCTGGCAAAATTTAAAAATTAGGAAACCTACCTGCCACAAAAAATATTTATAGAATATGTGATTCCTGTATACAAACATTGGGAGGAGATCCTCATTGTATGATTTAAAGGAGAAGATCGGATCACTGATGGAGTTGTCCGTGTGCAATGAAGATGGTTCTTAACTATCAAAACCAACCAAATTAAAACCACTTGGGAGCGCGGAAAAAAGTATTTTTAATCCAGGCGAAACCACGCTCTTAAACACCGGTTGGAGAGAGCTGGTCCAATGTTCCGTCACATAGATATCTACCAAATCTTTTCTTTTTACTACCGGTAGCTCGCGATCGGTTGACGACTCCAGGTCTAAATTTTACCTGCTAATGTAAGCTTGAACATTGTCACGATGGCATTATCCGAGATAGTGTAAAAAATATTCAAAGTAACAGGAAGTAAATTATGATGCAAAATTTCGCACGTCCGACATAAAATACCAATCATGGTTGCGGTTCGTATAATAAGATCATACCGGAACAACAGCGGATTAACGTGGTAGCTCTATCTTTGTTCTTGATCTAACCCTGGAGTGATTCACTTGTTCGTGTTATTTATTCGCGCGGCGTTCTGCAGTGTTATGACTCGAAATATTTATTTGTGTGTCTGTCTGTCTGTTTGTCTGTCTGTCCAGGGGAGAAAAAATAATATTACAATTATTTTAAGTTGTTAAACATATAAATTAACACTCTGCTTCCATTGACCAATTTCATCACAGGTGCGCATTTTACAGATGTGGAAAATATATGTTTGTAGCGTATTATTGCCGACACTGATATGCAGAATTCATCTTTAAGATGCTTAAAGCATATAGAACTATAGACAGAAGACGTTGGAGATACATTACAGTCGACTTTCGATGTGAAAATCGCAACTGATGATGATAATGATGAAGTTGATAAAGAAAATATGGAACGACCTTGAAAGTATAATCAGAACAGGAAGGTTGAAAGTGTATTTGTTGAAGGCCTGTCCAGCCGCAATGTAACGAGGAAAAAGAATTAGTAAACTAATTTCATAACCGATAGATATATAGTGACCAAAAGAGAAAATATATGAATGAACTGACCACATTCTATGAAAGAAAAATTAAGACAGAACTAATTCAAGTCATCAGACATCCTTGGAAATTGGAACTGCTGCCAGCGTGAGTCGGCAAGCCTCTTGAGGATAATAATCTCTTATTCATCGCTGTTTACATATTCGTATTTGTCTTTTACGGTATGTCTTTTCTGTCATGCTTATCTACATCGCACTCACCAGACACAGCTTTCGCTTCAGTTGATGAAAATGTCTCGGTCAAGGAGCAGATAGCGAAAGTTGTCAAAATGGCATGCACCATGAACATCATGTCTCTAACTGGAGCTTGTGTCCTGGTTTCGGTGGTTAATAATTCCATAAGTTAAAAGATAATAGATAATCTAATATGAAAATAAAGGCTAATGCAAAATGTTATTTCATTTTTGTCCAAAATCAATTTACGGACGCTACTCCTAGAGGTCTGTGAGGAAACAGAAACGAAATAGGGCTACAACTCCATCAAATATGTGACAAAAGGCGAGTAATGTGAGGTTATACATGGGACTAGTAGCTTCAGCATGTACAACAAATTGTTACATAAACCACCACATTATAACACATGATCCAGATTAACTGCTAGGGTACATAGCTCCATTCTCCATAGTGAAAGAAAAGGGATACAATCACATAAGCTGCATGTAAAACAAATAGCTAGAGAACCCACCACTTTATAACACATGGTCCATATTAACTGTCAGAGAACATAGCTCCATTCTCCATAGGGAAAGAAAATGGATATGGTTAATCACATACGCTGCTTGTAAGAAAAGATAAAGGTAATCCTAGAGCATATACTGCCGTAGAGGAGTGGTCGTCGCCTTAGTACTGCTTTTATTCCATCTCCACTTCAGCTTGTTTTGAGAAAAACGCGTTTAAATTTTTTGTGTTACTAGTTGAAAAGAAGGATATATCACATTAAAATGATATTTTTCATGCTGATCCAAACTGTTAACTGTAAGATGTTGTGTAGAATGATAGATTAAAATATTTTATATCAAAATATGACCTGTCAATTTTGGCCAAAAGTGGAGATAGAATAAAGCAGTACTGATGGTTAGAGTTCACCATACTAGGCCCAGCATCGAGAGATGGGGTGACCAGTTCCCTTCTTCGCTGCCTTTTCCTTCCCTAACTCAAAGTCAGGTACCCATTTACAGCTGGGTAGACTGGCGCGTGTTGGTACCGTGATTCGAACTCGGCAGCTTTGTCGCGAGAGACTAGCGCTCTAATCACACTGTAAATCAGACGCTCACTGCATGATATAAGAATAAAGATAAAAGCGATCAACATTCAACAACATACGTAAATTCATATGCAATTAAAAGTCACATACTGAAATGTTGTATGTCAGCAACTTTCATATGAATTTAAGCTCGGCAGGGTCACAGAAAAAAGCCTCAGATGGAGCATTAGGACATATGACTTCAGGTGCTGTAGACGAACGTTAAGGTTGTAAGGTAGAGGATCCCGTTACACGCCCATTGAGACATATTGGAAATATGGTGTTAGGCCCATATTTTCTTGACCATCGGCACACTAGGGGTGATGTGGTCAGCATCACGCCGGCCGCCTTAACCTTCCCAGAGTTGCCCTGGTACCAAATTGGAGCTGGGTCGATCCAGGAGCCGTTTGCGGCCTAAAAAAATCCCATTTCATCTGGGGATCGAACCATAGACCACTGAGCTAGGAAGCCAGTGCATTAAGGTTGTAGTGAAAGATAAAATAATGAATTCAGTCATACTTTAAATAATGAACTGTACGAATAATTAGCCCACAACGACTGTGGCCCACAAGGACTGTGGCCCACAAGGACTGTCAGTGTGAGAAGAACACAATATTGCTGTCGTGTTTAAGAAGGACAGGAAATAAAAGTCCATTTGTTTTTATATCAGGAGACAGGAGACGAGGGGAGAAAGGACAGAAAACATCTGGGACAAAGCAAGAAGAACAGGCCCTGCCGTGAGCTGATTAAAAACCGCAGCTAGCAAATAAGGGATACTCACAAAGACAATGAAGGTTCGACATAAAATATAGCAGTAAACAAATGTGACAATAAATGAAAATTTAACCGTTATTTAACGGTGAGATGTGTGAAAAATTATCAACATTGTGGTCACTATGTCTTGTTACTCCAGTGGTTCAACACCGGCATCTGCCGGCTTTTCTCTTTTTGAGTGTTTACGGTTGAAGATTAGCTCTGTCAATCTTCGTACATTATGAAACCATATTTTTTTAGTCTTCCAAAACTTGCTCTAGATTTATATGGGGTGTGTGAAATGGTTTGAATAGTGAGATAATCAACATCGTGGTCACTATGTCTCGTTACTCCCAGTGGTTCAACACGGGGATCTGCCGGCTTTTGTCTTTAGGGTATTTATTTGGTTGTAGCTTAGCTCTTTCCATTCCCGTACATTATCAGACCACATATTATGGTTGTTTGTTTGGTTTTTTGTTTGTTTTTTTGGTTTTTTTTAATTTTTTGTCTTCCAAAACTTGCTCTAGATGTATGTGGGGTGTGCGAAAGGGCTAGAATAATAGATCTTTATTCATAAAATTACTCATACAATTTGTTTTTCAAATATGTTCTAGCGATGTTAACCATCGCTAGAAGATATTTTCATTTTTTTTTAATGGATGGGGCAGAGAAGAGAGACAGAGAGAGGATGTCTCCTGTGATAACAGATTTCAGATTTCTTCTGTCCGTTGCTGTAGATGAATTGTGAATTGTACTAGCATCTGTGACACTTTTGGAATGTAACGCCTTTAACCACATTAAAGTGGTCGATTTGAAATAAATTGCATGAACAGTCTAATTAAGCACTACCAAAATAATAAGACAAATAACACTACTAATAAAAACACACAGCACAAAAAACACAGGGCACTACCGAAAAATAGGACCAAAAAAAACTACCAATAAAAACAAAGCCAAAAAGGACAAGTAACGCTCGCAAAAAAAACACAGAGCCTGCCAAAAATAGGACACATAACACCACTAATAAAAACACAAAGCACTACCAAAAAAGGACATATAACCCCACCAATAAAAACACAGACTACTACCAATAAAAACCCATAGCACTACCAAATAGAACAATTAACGCTAGCATAAAAACACAGAGCCTATCAAAAAGGACAAGTAACGCTAGTATAAAAACACAGAGCATTATAAAAAAGGACTGGGAAGGTCGGAGATCAAGAGCCAAGTGAAGATAACTATAAACGAGGATTGGAAGACAACATGGAAGAAAAGTAGAAAAGGCAGACACGCGTTCAAACTGCTGAAAGAACCAACAAGGACGTGCCAGGTCAGAGAAGAACTATAGATACTATCAAACAAAAAACTGTGGCGTCTCCGTCTCGGTGCAGCATACTTTATGATAGAGGAACCACACTGCCAAGAATGTCAGAAGAGAGTGCATTGAACAACAAAGGCTTGAATTAAAAACTTACTATAGAAATCACAATATAGACATGACAAGTAATAAGGTTTTAAGTATATATGCCCCAAGAGATGCCCAATCAATACTTAAAAGATATATACATAAAACAAAGGAAAACATATAAGGTTAGTACTTCATAGAAATTAAGCAACAAGAACTAGCAAATCATTTTTTAAAAAAAGAAAAAAAAAACTACTCACAGGACAAGGAAAGACAATGAGGTTTAAAAAAACAACAACAACAACTCAAAAAGAACAAATACTAATACAAATTTAAAACAAGGGTAAAGGACAATAGTTATCTATAAACAATACAAAAGAGAAAATAAAATGGAAAAATACCAATATAAATAAAAATCAGCAACTGCAAAAGACACTAGTTATTTAAATAGAATACAAAATTAGTAAATAAAATGACACTAAATACCCCAATTATAACCAATTTTCAGGTTGAACAGGGTAGACCAAGTGGAACGAGAAGAGGCAATAGCGGTCAGCTGTTAAGTGCCCGCTCTCCACCCATCACTTCTTCAAAACAACAACAACAAAAAGGACAAATAACACTAGCATAAAACACAGAGCACTACAAATAAGGACAAGTAACGCTAGCATAAAACACGGAGCACTACCAAATAAGCACTAATACCGCTAGCATAAAACACAGAGCATTTCCAAATAAGGACAAATAACACTACCATAAAAACACAGAACACTATCAAAAACGTACTAAGAACGCTAGTATAAAAACACAGAGCAGTAGCAAATAAGACTTCAAATAATCCAACCAATAAAAACATATAGCTCTACCAAGTAATGACAAATAACACTATCAATACACACTCAAAGACTCACAAAAAAGGACAAGTAATGCTAGAAGAAAATCACAGAGCACTACCAAATAAGAACAAATAATACGACCAATAAAACATAGAACATTACCAAATAAAAACCAATAACATTACCAATAAGAACACAGAGCACTACCACACAAGGACAAATAACACTACCAATAAAAACACAGAGCACTACCACACAAGGACAAATAACACTACCAATACAAACACAGAACACTACCAAATAAGGACAAATAGCACTACCAATTTGAACAATGAAAACTTGTGACGATGTACGGGTTAATTGCTTAACACTTATGATTGGAGCCTCACAACGGGCTGATCACCCGTTTGCCAGTCACTTCGATTACGGAAACAACAGCAAATGGGTTGATTTGCCGTTGCCCTAAAGACGCCACTATGCGTGATGGGAAACAATGGCAGGGAAAACCTATCTGCTGTTGCCCTAAGACGCCACTAGGCGTAATGGCCACTGACTGCTTTGACGGTCGGTGGCAAAGGACGGAAGAAGAAGAAGAATGATTGGAGCCTGGTCAGATTGTAACAAATATGTGCATGGGACGAAAGTACCAACATAATCTGTCACTTTCGCCGGGTTTTGAGCACTGTGAAATTCACCTCGTCAAGAAGACATAGTAAGGAATATGATCAGAATTGCATTTATTGGACTGGACCTTGTTTGAGCATCTTGTGGACATATATTCCAGGAAAACTCTACCTACATTAACACGAAAAAGCCGGAATCCTAGGAATTTGAAAACACAGAGTCAGCGTTGGAGCCTAGTGTAAAGTAATATCCCAGACCGCGTGTAAGAGACATCTTAAACAGGTTTCCTTAACAATTGCTCTGAGCAAGGAATCAGAATTCCTAAAGAGATTTTAGGGTGAGTTGTACATTTTAAAATTTTATATTTTGCATTTATTAACATGTGAAAATTGCTAGTGCATGTCCAAAGTCATATGAGGCTGGCTACCCCATCATTTAGAATGATGGTTTCATGAACCAAATAACACATAAGGAAGGGAAACCCGAGGCCTGTAAACAGTAAATTAATATTAGACAAACATAAAGGTATGTTTTCAGGCACTCGTAAGAAATAAAGAAGTAGAACACTTGGACAACAGAAAAACAACAGACGTGAGTGGCTTACCCAGGGTTCGAACCCCGTACCTTCCGTACGACAACTCCGCCTAGCTATCACGCGAATCACACTGACCCCACGGCCAGCTAGGCATCCCCAAAAAAAAGATGCTTTACTGGCTATTTATCAGTAAGAAACACAAGATAACACCGGAAGTATACAGTGGGCAACTCAGCCCCTTAATGACGCAATCACTTCTGTTGTTCCACTATTAACAGTATGTGTCAGTCCAAACAAGACAAAGACCTTGATACTGGGTCCAGTAAATAGTAGAAGACTAAAGGACAATAGTATAGAACAGTGGGTAGGTTTCTGGTATTGTATGAACATAATAACACATAAGGAAGGGAAACCCGAGGCCTGTAAACAGTAAATTAATATTAGACAAACATAAAGGTATGTTTTCAGGCACTCGTAAGAAATAAAGAAGTAGAACACTTGGACAACAGAAAAACAACAGACGTGAGTGGCTTACCCAGGGTTCGAACCCCGTACCTTCCGTACGACAACTCCGCCTAGCTATCAAGCGAATCACTGACCCCACGGCCAGCTAGGCATCCCCAAAAAAAGAGGGCTATAAACCAGTAAATTAATATTAGACAAACATAAAGGTATGTTTTCAGGCACTCGTAAGAAATAAAGCAGTAGAACACTTGGACAACAGAAAAACAACAGACGTGAGTGGCTTACCCAGGGTTCGAACCCCGTACCTTCCGTACGACAACTCCGCCTAGCTATCAAGCGAATCACACTGACCCCACGGCCAGCTAGGCATCCCCAAAAAAAAAGATGCTTTACTGGCTATTTATCAGTAAGAAACACAAGATAACACCGGAAGTATACAGTGGGCAACTCAGCCCCTTAATGACGCAATCACTTCTGTTGTTCCACTATTAACAGTATGTGTCAGTCCAAACAAGACAAAGACCTTGATACTGGGTCCAGTAAATAGTAGAAGACTAAAGGACAATAGTATAGAACAGTGGGTAGGTTTCTGGTATTGTATGAACATAAATAACACATAAGTTAACACCTTCCTATAACATCGTGGGACATTTATGTTCATACAATGACCAGATTACCTACCCACTGTGTCTATACTGGTTGTCAAACAATTAGTCTTCAGTACTATTTTACTGGTCAGTCCAAACAATATCAAAGGTCTTTGTCTTGTTTGGACTGACCCATAACTGTTTCAATAGTGGAACAACCGAAGTGAACAATGCGTACATTGAGGGGCTGAGTTGCCCACTGTATACTTCCGGTGTTTATCTTTGTGTTTCTTACTGATAAATAGCCAGTAAAGCATCTTTTTTTGGGGATGCCTAGCTGGCCGTGGGGTCAGTGTGATTCGCTTGATAGCTAGGCGGAGTTGTCGTACGGAAGGTACGGGGTTCGAACCCTGGGTAAGCCACTCACGTCTGTTGTTTTTCTGTTGTTTAAGTGTTCTACTTCTTTATTTCTTACGAGTGCCTGAAAACATACCTTTATGTTTGTCTAATATTAATTTACTGTTTACAGGCCTCGGGTTTCCCTTCCTTATGTGTTATTTATGTTCATATATTTCTTCTTCCGTCTTCCCAAATAATAGCTGACAGACCAAGCAGGATAGGTAGAGGCCATCACCCTTGTGGCGTCTTAAGGCAACAGAAGTTTTTTCTACCACTTTAGTTTCCATGACGCCTAGCGGGCGTCCTTTAGGTTTGTCAACAAACAAAATAGATCATTAATTTCTGTAATCGGTGTGACAGGCCTCGGGTTTCCCTTCCTTATGTGTTATTTATGTTCATACAATACCAGAAACCTACCCACTGTTCTATACTATTGTCCTTTAGTCTTCTACTATTTACTGGACCCAGTATCAAGGTCTTTGTCTTGTTTGGACTGACACATACTGTTAATAGTGGAACAACAGAAGTGATTGCGTCATTAAGGGGCTGAGTTGCCCACTGTATACTTCCGGTGTTATCTTGTGTTTCTTACTGATAAATAGCCAGTAAAGCATCTTTTTTTTGGGGATGCCTAGCTGGCCGTGGGGTCAGTGTGATTCGCTTGATAGCTAGGCGGAGTTGTCGTACGGAAGGTACGGGGTTCGAACCCTGGGTAAGCCACTCACGTCTGTTTGTTTTCTGTTGTCCAAGTGTTCTACTTCTTTATTTCTTACGAGTGCCTGAAAACATACCTTTATGTTTGTCTAATATTAATTTACTGTTTACAGGCCTCGGGTTTCCCTTCCTTATGTGTTATTTATGTTCATACAATACCAGAAACCTACCCACTGTTCTATACTATTGTCCTTTAGTCTTCTACTATTTACTGGACCCAGTATCAAGGTCTTTGTCTTGTTTGGACTGACACATACTGTTAATAGTGGAACAACAGAAGTGATTGCGTCATTAAGGGGCTGAGTTGCCCACTGTATACTTCCGGTGTTATCTTGTGTTTCTTACTGATAAATAGCCAGTAAAGCATCTTTTTTTGGGGATGCCTAGCTGGCCGTGGGGTCAGTGTGATTCGCTTGATAGCTAGGCGGAGTTGTCGTACGGAAGGTACGGGGTTCGAACCCTGGGTAAGCCACTCACGTCTGTTGTTTTTTCTGTTGTCCAAGTGTTCTACTTCTTTATTTCTTACGAGTGCCTGAAAACATACCTTTATGTTTGTCTAATATTAATTTACTGTTTACAGGCCTCGGGTTTCCCTTCCTTATGTGTTATTTATGTTCATACAATACCAGAAACCTACCCACTGTTCTATACTATTGTCCTTTAGTCTTCTACTATTTACTGGACCCAGTATCAAGGTCTTTGTCTTGTTTGGACTGACACATACTGTTTTAATAGTGGAACAACAGAAGTGATTGCGTCATTAAGGGGCTGAGTTGCCCACTGTATACTTCCGGTGTTATCTTGTGTTTCTTACTGATAAATAGCCAGTAAAAGCATCTTTTTTTTGGGGATGTCTAGCTGGCCGTGGGGTCAGTGTGATTCGCTTGATAGCTAGGCGGAGTTGTCGTACGGAAGGTACGGGGTTCGAACCCTGGGTAAGCCACTCACGTCTGTTGTTTTTCTGTTGTCCAAGTGTTCTACTTCTTTATTTCTTACGAGTGCCTGAAAACATACCTTTATGTTTGTCTAATATTAATTTACTGTTTACAGGCCTCGGGTTTCCCTTCCTTATGTGTTATTTATGTTCATACAATACCAGAAACCTACCCACTGTTCTATACTATTGTCCTTTAGTCTTCTACTATTTACTGGACCCAGTATCAAGGTCTTTGTCTTGTTTGGACTGACACATACTGTTAATAGTGGAACAACAGAAGTGATTGCGTCATTAAGGGGCTGAGTTGCCCACTGTATACTTCCGGTGTTATCTTGTGTTTCTTACTGATAAATAAAGCATCTTTTTTTGGGGATGCCTAGCTGGCCGTGGGGTCAGTGTGATTCGCTTGATAGCTAGGCGGAGTTGTCGTACGGAAGGTACGGGGTTCGAACCCTGGGTAAGCACTCACGTCTGTTGTTTTTCTGTTGTCCAAGTGTTCTACTTCTTTATTTCTTACGAGTGCCTGAAAACATACCTTTATGTTTGTCTAATATTAATTTACTGTTTACAGGCCTCGGGTTTCCCTTCCTTATGTGTTATTTATGTTCATACAATACCAGAAACCTACCCACTGTTTTATACTATTGTCCTTTAGTCTTCTACTATTTACTGGACCCAGTATCAAGGTCTTTGTCTTGTTTGGACTGACACATACTGTTAATAGTGGAACAACAGAAGTGATTGCGTCATTAAGGGGCTGAGTTGCCCACTGTATACTTCCGGTGTTATCTTGTGTTTCTTACTGATAAATAGCCAGTAAAGTATCTTTTTTTGGGGATGCCTAGCTGGCCGTGGGGTCAGTGTGATTCGCTTGATAGCTAGGCGGAGTTGTCGTACGGAAGGTACGGGGTTCGAACCCTGGGTAAGCCACTCACGTCTGTTGTTTTTCTGTTGTCCAAGTGTTCTACTTCTGTATTTCTTACGAGTGCCTGAAAACATACCTTTATGTTTGTCTAATATTAATTTACTGTTTACAGGCCTCGGGTTTCCCTTCCTTATGTGTTATTTATGTTCATACAATACCAGAAACCTACCCACTGTTCTATACTATTGTCCTTTAGTCTTCTACTATTTACTGGACCCAGTATCAAGGTCTTTGTCTTGTTTGGACTGACACATACTGTTAATAGTTGAACAACAGAAGTGATTGCGTCATTAAGGGGCTGAGTTGCCCACTGTATACTTCCGGTGTTATCTTGTGTTTCTTACTGATAATAAGTACAAGCAGTTTTTTTTGGGGGGATTGCCCAGCTGGCCGTTCAGTGTGATACGCTATTGTCCTTTGTCGTACTACTTTACTGGGTACCTACTCAGATCTGTTCAATGTCTTTGCCAAGAGTCATAGAGAACCAAAAGCGGAGGTAGTCTCAAGATCCATATGGAGCAGGGAGTTGATGATGATAGAACTAATGTACAATCTTATTATATTATTCACCTTTTCAACCAGTGCAAATGTAAAAATATTCAATATAAATGTAATGAATGTTTTCCGCTCACTGGGATTAAGAAAAATGCTCAGAGAGGGTACAGTTCTGAGGTAGATGGGATGGTGGAGTGACAAGGTTGGGGGGGGGGGGGGCGCGCAAAAATCTTTGTCAGGAAAATCAAGTCTCAAGAGGGTATTCGTTCCCCTTCTTTCATTATACGTACAAGTCGGTTGTACCAGTTGAAAGTACTATCTCTGGAACAAAGTGTGTGGTATAAGTGGCATGCTGTCACCGCTGGACACCATCATCAGACGGGTCTTGAAAACGCTAAACCAGCTTTGTGATTACTCCCTGAAATTTCTTGGAACGTGTCACAACTTCCAGACTTGACCAGTGACGTGAGTGGACTAGTTCATAACCTGCAAAGAACCAACCATCGGCTGGAGCAGAAACTAAACTTACTGGCATCTAAGTACAAACTTAATAGCTGCCAAGTGAACTTTTTTCGGAAAACTCCCTCAATATCAATAACATCACTCTGTGATGATAACTTATTTTTTATAGAGAATTATTAATTTTACACTGTTAAATATAACTGATTATTTAATTTGATATTTGTGTATATATACATTTATAGTTGATTTAATCCTTTTGAGTGTACTGCACCCGTATGTCTCAGTCATCTTAAATACACTTAAAACAGAGCTACTCAATTGAGATTTCACTGAATTAAATAAGTTGGAGGCTTGAACGAGCTAAATCATACATAATAATTCTTCATAAAAGGTGTTGGGCAGATACAAAGTTAACAATTGCTCATTCCAATTCAGCAATGTTCTGATTTCGGAATTATCTTATGAAAACTCCCTCGAGGTATAAGCATCATCATCCTTCTATCAGTATGTCTGCCAGGAGCACTCTTGTGCGAAGGTAGATACCTTTAAAACCCACATTACATACTCTAGATTTTGGCCTTTGTTGGATCATCACTGCAGAGCACAGGGGAGCAACCCGTAACAATACTACACACATTTAAACAAATTAACGGGGGAAACTAGAAGCCTGTAAACAGTAAAAAAAATAAATACTATACACATAAAGGTATGTTTCAGGCACTCGTGAGAAATAAAGAAGTAGAAAACCAGACAATAGAAAAACAACAGAAGTTGAGAGACTTACCGGAGAATCGAACCCAGGACTTTCCAAACGACACTATCGCCTAGCTACGGAAGAGAGTCACACTATCCTCCCTGCCAATTATTACACAAAAAATGACAGATAACACCACCAGTAAGAAAACTACCAAAAAAGGACAATTAACTCTCCAATAAAAAGCACACAGCACTACCGAAAGAGGATAAGTAATACTAGAATAAGAACACAGAGCACTGCCAAATAGGAATAACCAACACTGCCAGTTAGAACACATAACCAACAAACAAACAAAAAGAGAGAAATAATACTACCAGTAAACAAAACTACCAAATTGTGACAAATAACACTCCAGTAAAAACGCTCAGCACAACTGAAATAACTAGAATAAGAACACAGAACACTATGAAATAAGAACAAATAATACTATCAATTAGAACAGAATAGTACTCAAAGAAAAGAGAAATAACTCTACCAGTTAGAGAAGTACAAAATATGGACAAATAACACTCCAATAAAAACACACTGCACAACCGAAAGAGGATAAGTAATACTAGAATAAGGACCTAGAGCACTATCTAATAAGAACAAATAATTCTAACAATTAGAACAGAATACTACTCAAAAAAAGGAGAAATAACACTACCAAATATGAACAAATAACACTACCAAATATGAACAAATAACACTACCAAATATGAACAAATAATACTACCAATTGAAACACTACCAAAACAGGATAAGTAATACTATGAAAAGAACACAGAGCACTACCAAATAAGGGCAAATAATACTAGCAGTAAAGCGTCAACATCTGTAGAACGAGTTAATTTAGTTTACGCTTCCAAAAAACAAACGCAAACCGGCATTACCAAGGTATCAAAGCTGGGAGATCCAAGCAGTGAAGAACAGAATAGTGATCACTGACCGAGCTATTCTTTTATCCAACCTCAGTGTTACGATGAATAATTCCAACGTCAGATATAAATTATACTTTTAGTTTTCTTCGTGATCAGTGGGTTATAGGGACATTTGACTCGGGAAATCAGTATAATCTACATCTGACGTCGGAATTATTCGTCGAAACACTGAAGCTTTTATACCCTGGGGAGACAGGTAGATTGACGCTCAAAATAATAATGCCCATCTACTCTGATTGGTATCTCTGTTTGAAGTATATCTAGTGCTTTTATCATGACCGAGATTGTTTGTGAATACGAGGCCTTAGACATAATGAAAACTTGAAAAATCGCTAACAACATATTGAAAGTGGAAAGTAGATAAGGTTAAACGTAAAGTTAGTCCCATATCAGATATTGGCATAGAAGAGTGAAGTGTTGGAGTGTTCCCTTTAGTGAGTAGCGTCCGATTGACAGAGTGGTTACAGCGCTGATCTCTCGCGGCAATGGTGCCATGTTTTAATCCGGTACCGTGTCGCTCCAGTCTACCCAGCTGTAAATGGGTGCTTGACTGAGTTAAGGAAGGAAAAGGCAGCTAGGAAAGGAACTGGTCACCCCACCTCTCGATGCTGGACCTATTACGAAGTCTCTAACACTTCGTTCCCCTATGGCAGTATCTGCTATAAGATTACCTTTACCTTTTTACTTTACTGAGTGCAGCCTTATCAGGAGGGGTGACTAGGTCTCTTTCCTCTGTGCGTTTGCCGTCACTAACTCAAGAGCACAGTCAGGTACCCATTTACAGCTGGGTTGACCGAAGCGTGACGTTACCAGATTTTGAATCATGTAATTTTGCCGCGAGATACCAACGATCTAATCACTCAGCCAATGAGACACTCATAGGTGTTATATAGAAATGTAAAATGACAGACCTCTCAACGTTTCATTTTCATTTACAACTTGTAGAGCATTCAAATACCAGCCCAAGCCACTCATCCCGTTACCCAACGAAGAGTGAGCTTGAAAAATTTGTAATCGCCCATGTACGACTGTTAAATACCGAATACCTGAATATCTACATAAATCCTTTAAATAATCAAAATCAACACCAGGAAACGCCCAAACATACCAGACATAAATTTAAGCAGACAGTCAGGACGTTTATTCACTAAGCCAAAAGTTTAAACACACAGTAAGCACATTCACACACTAAGACATACAGCTTAAGAAAACAATGAAGACATTCACACACTAAGATAAACAGCTTAAGCAAAGAGTAAATACATTCACACACTAAGATATACAGTTTAAGGAAGCAATGAGGACATTCACAAACTAAGATATACAGTTTAAGTAAACAGTGAGGACATTCACACACTAAGATATACAGTTTAAGGAAGCAGTGAGGACATTCACACACTAAGATATACTGTTTAAGGAAGCAGTGAGGACTTTCACACACTAAGATATACAGTTTAAGAAAACAGTAAGGACATTCACACTCTAAGATATACAGTTTAAGAAAACAGTGAGGACTTTCACACACTAAGATATACATACAGTTTAAGAAAACAGTGAGGACATTCACACACTAAGATACACAGTTTGAGAAAACAGTGAGGACATTCACACACTAAGATACACAGTTTAAGAAAATAGTAAAGACATTAACACGTTAGGACATACTAGTTTAAGCAAATAGCAAAAGAAACAACAACAAAAAACTCACAAAGTGAAACATGGAGTGCTATATTAATCTTTATTGAATTCTTCAATATTGAAATCAAACTTAACCATGTAGCTAAAGCTGCTAGACTAATGAAAACGGATCCGAAACTACGTTAAAAATACATTCTGATATATATATATATATATATATATATATATATATATATATCTATATATATATATATATATATATATATATATATATATATATATATATATATATATATATATATATATATATATATATATTAAAAGAAAAATAGCAAAGATACATGGAAGCTAATAATCACAAATTAGAAGGGAAAACAACATAACTAATTAAGATAAACAATATTAATATTATTGAGGAGAGAAGTTGTTAAACTCTGTTTAGTTGTTAACTCATACTGGCTACTAGTTGTTGAATCACGCTTTATTTGTTAAATGACGTGAATGTCCACCAGTTGATAAATGTAGATGTTGGGACTGGTGTAGTAAAGTGTAACGATTGTCAACTCATTAAACCCAGCACAGTTTTGGTCATACAGGTCATCTTGTCCTGGAACGTGATGAGGCTCCGACAAGAATGTGAGTGTAAACAATGAGTGTGTATGTGAATGTCAGAACGCGAATGGTAGAATGATTCGATAGAGTTGACAGGTTGGTAGTACATCACTCATACTCACACTGTTCGAATTCAAGAAGTACTGGAACTACGGTGGTCTTTTTATAACATTTAATGGGACGCACACTTGGACAGTACGTGTATGGTTACAGGAACAAATGTCGACATAGACAGCATAATGTTGATCACAGGAATATCATCTTAAGTTAGCATTCATGCTTGGCAAATATCATAATGGAGCATTCGTAAATAAGCATTCAGAGTTCCATCATGTAAATCATCTGGCTTTACTGACTGGGCACGTCAGACCATAACCAATATATAGGAAGGCTCCTAGACCTAACCTCGTCTAGTGAATATCCCTTCACGTAAAGTTCAATATATATATTTTCCATAAAGATATAGGAATCCCAGACATGGGTTCTCACATGTAGCAGTGATCTCTTGGTTCATCGAGCGATAGTACAGGCATCCCTTTTTCTCACTCGATAAATACAAAGTATATGAATTTCAACATGGCTGTTCTTCTCTCGTGAGTTTCACTCACTATAGGACCCAGACCAAAATTGGTCATTCGTTAAATGTCCTCATTTTTTTCATAGCTTCTCTCATAGAGGTGATTGAATAATATCATACAATCTAGTGTTGATACATAGGAATGTCGTCTTCCTTTGAATAAATATTCTTTTCAAAAGTACCACTGTGCATCTGTTTATCGACAACGATGGCGAAGCCCAAGTTCATAATAAATTGTGGTTTTACCTTTCTATGCGAAATATAACTTTGCCATTCCTTGGCAAAAGAGAATAAACACTGGGGTAAAGTACATACAACATGTCTAAATGACTATCACTTTTCCCCATTGACTTATAGATCACTTTTTCGGCGATAGGCCTGCTACAACAAAATTCGACATCCAGACAGGATGACGGCCATGAATCACACCCCTTGCTAGCGATACTTCCGCTGCATAGCCTTTGACCTTTTCTAGCGACAACCAACATAGTTCGACTTAGAAATGTAAAGATATCCATATATAAGACAGACTCGTCCTACTCATACAAACACTACGTATAAATTCAGGCCATAGATATACTGAAGCAAGAACAATCTATTCCTACCCAGCCAAAGAATAAATCGCAGTAGGCCTAGACTCGTCCGCGGAGTCCGATCGAAGATGACGGAACTACTTTCAAGGGAAGTAACTCAAAAATGACTTCTCCTTAAGCACTTAAAAAGGAAATACTTTGATTACAAAATATTTGCGAACATAATAAGTATATAAATGTATTATATTGCAAGATAGTAAAAATTGCCCTTTACAGTCTTACCACACCTCCCGGGAAAAAAAAATAAATTTTTTTTTTTTAAATACATCTAGGAGCACGTAGAATAGGCTCACAACGCAAGAATACTGCGCAGATGAAAATATCAGGAATAACTATAATTCCTAATATGACCGGTGAGAATATATCTCAAAATCTGAGAGAAATTGTTTCTCTACGAATAAATGTTTCCAGGAAGGTGTGATGTACGTATAATACAATTCTGGTAATTATACAATGCATACCAAAAATTCACACTATAATCTTAAATTTATGATTTATGAAGAAACAATCATCAAAGAACAGCGGTGAATAAACATCAATAAACCGCTAAGTAGCGATACCATCATTCTATTATTAAATTACAAATGTGTATCTTAGTAAAGAAACAAAAAATAACTGTTGTAAAGTTATACATATTAAAAAGATCCAATATTTAACAGTTAAGTGGCATCATGTGGGCATCTGGACAGAATGTCCGCCATCACATTTTCTGAACCACGGATAGCTCGTACCGAGAAATGAAAAGGTTGAAGAGCGATTGCGTATCGAGTTGATCTCGAGCTCTTCAAGTTCTTACTTTGGATAGCCGTAAGAGCTTTTTGGTCAGTTTCCACTACGAAATGCGCGCCCAGAAGGAATCTTTGGAGTTTGAGAATTGACCAAACCATTGCCAATAATTCACGGTCTAAAACCGAGTAATTCCTTTCTGCAGCATTAAGTTTTCTGGATATATACATTACAGGATGCAGAGTTCCAGAGTACTCTTGCATTAGTGCCGCTCCAATCCCAGTGGATGAAGCGTCACTACGAAGAACAAATGTCTTATCTGTTGTAGGTAACACTAAAATAGGTGGTGATGAAAACATAGTTTTGATCTTCTCTAGTGAAGATTGGCATTCATGAGACCAGTGAACCATGTTAGGCGACCCTTTCTTTAATAGTGTAGAGAGAGGTGCCATGATAGAGGACAGATTCGGAATGAAACGTCCATAAAATTGTATGAGACCTAAAAGACTTCGCACTTGCTTTTTAGTCCTAGGGATAGAGATGTTAAGTATCTTAGTGATATTATGGTCTTCTGTCTTCAAGAAACCGTGACCTACTCGATGGCCTAAGAAAGCAATTTCGCTAAAGCCAATACAAGCTTTAGATGGTTTTGCTGTCAGGTTATACTCACGCAGAGTTGATAATAATTCAACTAACCCTGAATAGTGATCTTCCCAAGTATCGCTGAAAAGACAGATGTCGTCTAGATAAGCAATGACATCTGACCGATACGATAGGATTCGACGCATCATGCGTACAAATGTAGCTGGTGCGTTCATAAGGCCGAAAGGCATAAAATTCCATTGGAAAAGGCCTCTGGGAGTAGAGAAAGCGGTAAGAGGTTTGGCGCGTTCGGATAATGGAACTTGCCAATATCCTTTAGACAAATCAAGTTTAGTGAAAAAATGCGATTTAGAAAGACGAGTAAGTAGCTCTTCTAGTAAAGGCATAGGTTCAGCATCGAACTTCGTAACTTGATTCAATTTGCGATAGTCAACGCAAAGACGTATGTTATTGTCTTTTTTTTCGAACAATAACCATCGGCGAAGAATATGCAGAAGTGGATGGTTCGATTATTTGTAAATCTATCATTTCATCCAACTCCTTTTCAACCTGTGTTTGGAAATGTATAGGGATAGGATAAGGTCTAACCCTAATTGGAGTATGTTCAGTTAGAACAATGTCATGCTCAATGACATGAGTTTGTCCAGGGATGTCAGTGAGGACATCCTGAAATGTTTGTAACATAGACGAAACTTGTCGCCGTTCTCCTAGAGACAAATCAGGAGAAACAGTAACGTCTTTCCATGATTCACTAGAATGAAGTGGGATCATTGGAAGCGGAAGATTAACATCCGAAAAACTTGTTTCCTCATCCTGTATTACAGACAGTGATGAGTAATGACCATGTTTGACATGAGAATCGTCCGTTGCCTGGAAAATAGGCTGTAGATAGTCAGGACGTTCATGGAACTCCGTAAGCATATTGATGTGGAAGGTTTTATGCTTCCCGTTAATATCGACGATGTAGTCAACATCTGAAATTTTCGATATTATATCGTACGGACCTTTCCAACTAATAAGGAGTCTATTTTCACGACAAGGTAGCAAAACAAATGCTTTGTCACCAGGACAAAGTTGTCGTAAAGTTCTCTTCTTATTAGCAAATTGTCTTGCCTTCTGCTTAGCAAATTCAGAAGAGGACGTTGCCAATTTGCATGCTTCGATAATCTTTTGTCTCAGCGCGATGACATACTCGTAAGAAGATTTTGTGTCATCGTCAATATTGTCAGCTGTTATAAGATCATGCAGCAAAGACATTGGGCCGCGCGGTCGCGCGCCAAAGACAAGTTCAAAGGGAGAAAACCCTGTATGTTCATTGGGGACCTCTCTGTACGCGAAGAAGGCCGCGGGTAAAACCCTATCCCAATCTTGAGGATGATCCTCAGTTATCTTCCCTAATAAGTTCTTAAGTGTTCTATTTAGTCGCTCGACCATCCCATTGGACATAGGATGATAGATGCTACTCAAAGATCTCTCTATCTGTAGAGTAGACATTACTTGAGACATGGTATCCGATATCAGTTGGGTGCCATGATCTGATAATATTTCTCCGGGGAATCCCAGCCGAGAAAATATAAGCCAAAGAGCATCTGCAATGTCAGCGGTAGTAATGCTCTTTAGAGGGATAGCCTCTGGCCAACGTGTGCACATGTCTACACACGTTAAGATAAACTGATGTCCTCTAGCAGATTTGATCTTGAATGGACCAATGATGTCTATCGCCATTTTCTGGAATGGACGAATAGGAATATCTGCAGCCTGAATAGGCGCAGCATGACGAGGACCTTTGGATTTGACTTCTTGACATACTTTACAGGATCGACAATAGATCCGTATGTCCTTGTTCACAAAAGGCCAAAAGAAAGCCGCAAGAACTCTTGACTTTGTACGGGAAAAACCCATGTGACCAGCACACTGAGAGTCGTGTGCATGTTGTAAGATCTTAACTCTCAAATTCTTGGGTACAAGAATCTGAGAATGACTTGACTTAGTGGAGTCTTGCACCATACGTACAAGTACGCCATTCTTCATTGTAATCCAAGATTTACAATTTGAATCTTTATTCGGATCACCTTTCGTTACAAGAGTGAAGAATTTCTTAAGAGTCGGATCTTCTTCTTGTTGTTTTATAAACGAGTCACGAGAAAATTACCAAGGGATCATCTTGGTTATGCACTTCATTATCTTCAACAGATGAAGTTTCAGGCATATTGAGAGCTTGAGCTCTAGTGACTACCGCATTAGCAGATTGCATATTTTGATTTTCCCAAACGGAAATTTGCTCCGGAGTGCATTCTTTGACTCCGTGAATGCGACCGATGATAAGATCAGCGATCGGATTCGGCAAAAGACATGCGTGTACATCTCCTGTGAAGAAAGGAGTAGCAATCCTAATGATAGCGGTAGAGTATTTCTCTATGGTGCCGCCAAATGTTACGCATTTGACTACTTTGCCTGTAGAATGAGAAGGATCTATGAGTGACTGCCTAACCCCAATAGTTGTGCATCCAGAATCAAAAAGTACTGAGACTGGATTGTCATTTACTAAACCTTTGTGTAAGACAAGAGAACCTCTCCCATCATGCGCGATTGACGCAGGAAGAGCGGGAAGAGGATGCCCACAGCTTAAAGTAGACACTGTGGTTGGCTCAAATAATGTTTTGCATTGGGGGCACTGAGATGCTCTCCCAAAATCAAAAGCGGCACATGCCATATTATTAGAGTCATCATTATCTTTATTTTGTTTATAGGCTTCGTGGGACTCTTGCTGTGCAGAGTTCGCCTGGTAATGAGCTTTATGTTTTTTGAATTGTGCTCTACCTCTGTTATTATTGCCTCTGTACTTATCATTGTTTCCACTATTATAACCTCTACTCGGGTTTGAATCATAGCTCCTTTGGTTACTATCATCATATTCATTATAATGAGTATCTCTGTAATTATGATCTTGTTGTCTCCATGAAGGAAAACTTGGATAGTTTCTAGAATGACTTCCTTTGCGAAAGTTCCTGTAATTATGACCACCCCTGAATCGAGGGCTGTCAGCTCTTCTCCAGGTATTCGAAGAAGAACCCTGAAATGATTGGTTACCTTGGTTCTGATAACTGTAATAGTTACCTTTTTTATTAAACCTATTTTGAGGTCCTTGGAATTTGTGAGAGTGATTAGGGTTGTATGGTGTTGCAGAAGCAACTGGCATACCTTCTTTAACCTTACTGTTGCTAATAGCTACGTCCGGATGTGCAGTGACGTATTGGGTACAATACTGTTCCATTTCTTTTAGAGACTTAGGTTTACGCTCATGTAAGAATTCGAGGAAAGGTTTATTTATACTTGACATAATCTTGTCTCTGAGTATCAAGTCCATAAGGGCTTCATAAGTCTTTTCTGTTTTGGATAGCTCAATCCAACGATCAAATGTAAGACGTGTCCTTGCAATGAATTCTGAGAATTCTACACCTGCCTCAGGCACCATTGTCTTAAACAACTTCCGATAACCCTCTTCAGACAACTGATACTTCTTTAATAAGGCTGCCCTAATAACATCATAGTTATCTTTGTCAGCCTCTTCAACCAAACTTAAACTAGTCAGAGAATCACCTTTCAGATTTTCTGATAACTGGTTAGCATATTGTGATTTGTCCACATTATGTGCTCGACACGAGCGTTCAAATCTATTTAGCCAGAATGTTATGTCATCACTGGAAGGGTTGAACGCTGGTACCTTGACCTTGTAAGTAAAGGGTTTACCATTACCACCAGATGCTTGATTACCATCACTTATGTTTGTTAACTTTAACTTTTCTAACTCAAATGCTAAAAGTTCTTTTTTGTGTTCATGCTCTCTTATTGCTTTTTTCTCTTCTGCTTCAGCTTCTCTTTGTAATCTTTTTTCTTCTGCAGCAGCTTGTAATTTTTTCTCTTCTGCTTCAGCTTCTCTTTGTAATCTTTTTTCTTCTGCAGCAGCTTGTAATTTTTTCTCTTCTGCAGCAGCTTGTAATTTTTTCTCTTCTGCAGCAGCTTGTAATTTTTTTCTCTTCTGCAGCAGCTTCATCTTTTCTTTTCTCTTTTTCCATTTCCATCTGGAATCTTTTTTCATCAGTCTGTATCTGCAATTTCTTTTGTTCATACTCTCTTTGTAATTTTTTTTCCTCAGCTTCTAATCTTTTCTCCTCAATCAATGCTTTTCTTTCTTCAGCAGCTAATGCTTTGTCATATTGAGCAACTGCCCATTCTTCTAATTGCTGACCAGTCTTATCAAGAGCCTTGCCTTGTGTGATAAAATAATCTAATGTAGACATCTTGTCTAATAAGATCAGTAATTTGCAAAAGTAAATAAATTCACTTTCTTAGTCTTAATCAAAGACCTTGTATGATAACTTTTTAACCTGTGGAAAATAGTACTTAACTATCCCAATCACTGTGGGAAACAAGCCTTACAAAGGTCTTGTATAAATCCTTATATAATAACAGCTATAAGTTGCTGGTTCACTCTATAATATAAGTGCAGTGCACCAGAAATAGTGTTTTATATCATCAACTGTGTACCTTTAGTAATAGCAATTAACTATCAGTTGATTCTTGTACATCAATTTATATGATCAACTATATTTTAAATAGTGTATGTCGATCAGGCACAAAACAAAACAGTTATACAGGAGAACATGAAAACATTTGCGGAAATGAAATAAATGAAATGGGAAAACAATAAAAGATAAACCGCAAGAGGATAACAAATACAAATAACGCCACAGTATATAAATATAAATTGAGAATAGAACTGAAAGATAGAATAGGGTAGACCAACAAATTACAAACAAATCAAAACAAACTAAAGAACAGAGGAATATTACAAAAACAACAATGAGTACAGTCTTCACAGCTAACACTAATAGCAACAGCTGTCGCAGCAAATTTTCAATCAAGAAAATTGCACCTATAGAAACGCACACATCAGACCCTCTATTACGTGGGATACTCTGCTGTGTGACACCGCCCAACCAAAACAACAACCCGCTGGATACAAACAAATATCACATATAAATATTTAAACATAAATACATAATTGCATAAATAGTATGGCAATATGATGTAAATAGAGTGTTGCAGAAAGAATGTGTTGTAAAGAAGGCTCAGTTACACTGCCTAATAGTACAGTACTGTGGTACTTTATTAAACAAATACTTCTGGTCTAATTATTTTAAATTCAACACAGAAATAGAAGCTCCATCGTTGATGTGAATGATAACAATCGATGTAGGACTTCTCAGTTCAATAACATTTCCTTTCGCAAACACTGTCAAATATTCTCCAGTCCTGATGTGTAATGTTCTATGTTTCAACCAAGCTTGCTGTGTAACACTGTCAGTTGTATGGCAAATGTCCAACGAACCAAATGTCAACAAACGCTGACCTAGTTACCGCATACTGTCGACAGGACAGGTCACGCTGACATCACTGTAGAGTTGTACTGCTGATGTATTTGTGTGTCGTAACAGACCCCAAGGAACGTCTGGTCTCAGTAGTTTACTTCTCAATATGGTCACTGTGCAGGTTGACCCAGGAAGCTGGCACACCAGTTGTTAAACTCTGTTTAGTTGTTAACTCATACTGGCTACTAGTTGTTGAATCACGCTTTATTTGTTAAATGACGTGAATGTCCACCAGTTGATAAATGTAGATGTTGGGACTGGTGTAGTAAAGTGTAACGATTGTCAACTCATTAAACCCAGCACAGTTTTGGTCATACAGGTCATCTTGTCCTGGAACGTGATGAGGCTCCGACAAGAATGTGAGTGTAAACAATGAGTGTGTATGTGAATGTCAGAACGCGAATGGTAGAATGATTCGATAGAGTTGACAGGTTGGTAGTACATCACTCATACTCACACTGTTCGAATTCAAGAAGTACTGGAACTACGGTGGTCTTTTTATAACATTTAATGGGACGCACACTTGGACAGTACGTGTATGGTTACAGGAACAAATGTCGACATAGACAGCATAATGTTGATCACAGGAATATCATCTTAAGTTAGCATTCATGCTTGGCAAATATCATAATGGAGCATTCGTAAATAAGCATTCAGAGTTCCATCATGTAAATCATCTGGCTTTACTGACTGGGCACGTCAGACCATAACCAATATATAGGAAGGCTCCTAGACCTAACCTCGTCTAGTGAATATCCCTTCACGTAAAGTTCAATATATATATTTTCCATAAAGATATAGGAATCCCAGACATGGGTTCTCACATGTAGCAGTGATCTCTTGGTTCATCGAGCGATAGTACAGGCATCCCTTTTTCTCACTCGATAAATACAAAGTATATGAATTTCAACATGGCTGTTCTTCTCTCGTGAGTTTCACTCACTATAGGACCCAGACCAAAATTGGTCATTCGTTAAATGTCCTCATTTCTTCATAGCTTCTCTCATAGAGGTGATTGAATAATATCATACAATCTAGTGTTGATACATAGGAATGTCGTCTTCCTTTGAATAAATATTCTTTTCAAAAGTACCACTGTGCATCTGTTTATCAACAACGATGGCGAAGCCCAAGTTCATAATAAATTGTGGTTTTACCTTTCTATGCGAAATATAACTTTGCCATTCCTTGGCAAAAGAGAATAAACACTGGGGTAAAGTACATACAACATGTCTAAATGACTATCACTTTTCCCCATTGACTTATAGATCACTTTTTTCGGCGATAGGCCTGCTACAACAAAATTCGACATCCAGACAGGATGACGGCCATGAATCACACCCCTTGCTAGCGATACTTCCGCTGCATAGCCTTTGACCTTTTCTAGCGACAACCAACATAGTTCGACTTAGAAATGTAAAGATATCCATATATAAAGACAGACTCGTCCTACTCATACAAACACTACGTATAAATTCAGGCCATAGATATACTGAAGCAAGAACAATCTATTCCTACCCAGCCAAAGAATAAATCGCAGTAGGCCTAGACTCGTCCGCGGAGTCCGATTGAAGATGACGGAACTACTTTCAAGGGAAGTAACTCAAAAATGACTTCTCCTTAAGCACTTAAAAAGGAAATACTTTGATTACAAAAATATTTGCGAACATAATAAGTATATAAATGTATTATATTGCATGAGGTAGAGTAGAAATAGAATGATACAAGCAAAGACTAAAATTGTGATGGGACGGTGAGATTATGGTGTGAGAGTGAACTGGAATAAGGACTGGTATGAAAGAAAGGAGCGTGGAAGACAATATTTTTAGTGTATAGTAGATATATAGTGGTGTAGATTAGTTTATAGTAGATGTATAGTGATGTTGATTAGTGTACAGTCGATATATAGTGGTGTAGATTAGTTTATAGTAGATGTATAGTGGTGTGGATTAGTTTAAGGGTTAAAGAAAGGTTCCCGTTACACGCCCATTGAGGCATATTGGGAATATGGTGTTAGGCCCATATTTTCTCGACCATCGACACGCTAGTGGTGTGGTCGGCATCACGCCGGCCGCCTTAACTTTCCCAGAAGTTGCTCTGGTACCTAATTCATGAGACTGGGTCTAAAAAATTCCACCTCTACTGGTGATCGAACCATGGACCACCGAGCTAGGAAGCCAGTGCACTAACCAATGTGCTGCCACGGCTCCGTGGATTAGTTTACAGTAGATATATAGTGGTGTAGATTAGTTTACAGTAGATATATAGTGGTGTAGATTAGTTTACAGTAAATATATAGTGGTGTAGATTAGTTTACAGTAGATATATAGTGGTGTAGATTAGTTTACAGTAGATATATAGTGGTGTAGATTAGTTTACAGTAGATATATAGTGGTGTAGATTAGTTTACAGTAGATATATAGTGGTGTAGATTAGTTTACAGTAGATATATAGTGGTGTAGATTAGTTTACAGTAGATGTACGGTAAATTTATTAGTGGTGTAGATTAGTGTACAGTAAATGTATAGTGGTGTCGATTACTGTACAGTAGATGTTTAGTGGTGTTGATTAGTGTACAGTAGACGTATAGTGGTGTAGATTACTGTACAGTATATGTAGATTAGTGTACAGTAGACGTATAGTGATGTTGATTAGTGTACAGTCGATATATAGTGGCGTAGATTACTCTACAGCAGATTATAGTTGTGTAGATTACTGTACAGAAGATAAATAATGGTGTAAATTAGTGTACAGTAGATGTATAGGGGTGTAGATTAGTGTACAGTAAATATATAGTGGTGTAGATTAGTGTATAATAGATGTATAGTGGTGTAGATTAGTAAATTAATATATATAAACAAATAAAACGGTATTAGATCAGTTTTACAAATTAACGGTACACAGGAAACATGGGACGTTTCGGGTTTCACCCTTCGTCAGCCACAATTACAAATAGGCAACAAGGACAAGAAATATAGACAGGTTAAAGAAATATACTAAGGACACTACACAACATGTAATGTGTTTATAATTATAAATATGAAATATAACAACACAGGTGAAGAGTAATAATAAAGCAAGGAAAATACAAAAACTGAAAAAAATATAATGACAATTAATTCAACAATCAACGAAAATCAAAAGCAGAAAATGGAATAACAAAACAACCAGCCTTGCAATGACAATATAGGCAAAAGATACGGAGAAGCGGTAAATACAATGGCGACAGGAATCACAAATAAACGTGACGTCATAAAAGTGCACAAATGGGACAAAAAACGAAACACATATAAAAGATAGATCGTGAAAAAGTGATGGATGAAATAGAGAAGTCTAAGACAGTGGAAAGCCAATAACATGTGGCAAAGATATTATGATTAATAAATTTCTATATCTTTTTCTTTATTCTACACTTGTCTTTTACCTTTCTTTCGCTCTTTTACCTTTTTTCGCATAGGCTCGTTTGGTATTACCTTTCTTTCGCATACGTTCGATTGGTACTTTTTCCTCCCATATTCTAACCTTTCTCATTTTTCTAATTTAGCAAGCATTTAATTGCTGTTCGCTATCTTTCTTTGATGTGAGTTTGCCAGCAGACCTGATACGCATATGTGAGTCGGTTTCATTTAATTGTGAACACCAGAGATCGAGTAATCGTTGTAAGAGATTAGGTGAAGAACCAGAGGTGAGCAAAATTTTATTACTCCCCCTTGGAAATCTGTTCGCCTGTGAGTTAATTATTCACGGTGAAAGAATTTGAGATGAAAGACGGGCTTCCCTCGATGACCACGTCTGAAAGTAATACAGTAATTAAACTCGGTCTGGGCAAAATGTCGATTTGCCTGAGTTCTGGTTCGGCTAGTGGGTAGATTTCTTTTCATCTTGGAATCTGAACAGAGAATTTACTGTAGGTGTTAGGTCTGGTTTTTCGGTGGATTATTAACTTATTTCCTTTCATCAGAGAGATATATATACCACAGAAATCTAACTCAAATTCATTCAGACTCCGCAGTTTCTCTAGAAATATCTAGCGGCGTTTCTAGATTACTTTATTAGGTAAAATTTTAGTTTGCGTTGGAGAATAGTCTAAAGAAGTTCTGTTTGGAGGTAATATATATTGACTAGTATTGTCGAGTGATAGAATTGTTAGTTCGAAT
>JAMPIV010021674.1:0-27500 GCA_024509875.1 Oreohelix idahoensis | reverse complement strand
TCGTAGTTGGGTTGTTCTATGTTACGATGTTGAACTGTCCAGTATCATCTCTTCTTGTTGCCGTCTGTCTCTTTTTCTTCATTATTTCCTATAGTAACAATATGTACCAGCTTTTCTCATCCCATACGATGTTAAAGAAAGTGGTTTCTTTCCTTCTAAGACGAGTAAAAAGCTTTCTTTGTGCATTGCTATCTTTCAGGACATTCTCTTTACTCATTTAAGATGCCTATGGCACTCTTAACATTCTTCTATAAAACCTCATCTTGGTGGTCACTATAGACGTTTTTGCTTGTTTGCTGACTGTCCATGATTCACTTCAATATAACATGATTGGCTCTACAAATTATTGAATAACTCCCTTTCTTACTCTCATTGGCAAAGGTGTATAGCATTAACTAAGATTTATGTTTTGGGCGTAGCTTTAATCAAGGCTATTCTACTCTTCACCTCTGAGATACATCTTCCAACTGATGTGTCACAAGATGGATTTTGGTGCGTCCTCTTTCCGATCTTTCTTTCACTGCGGCAGTATCAGTTATATTTTTGTACTGATTTCATTGCGATTTTGTTTCAGAGTCGCACCCTTTTCTTTCTGTTTGCTATGTAGTAGAGAGCTTGTTTGTTCAAACATCTGTCACCCCTTGTTTGAGATAATACATCGCATTTGCCGGGGTGCGGAAAAGCTTTGCTAAGATTAGGCCCAAGTGCGCGACAGATAAGAGAGTAATCGTCTGTGCGACACATTCTTGACAGTCAAGCATGACATAATCGTTTCCGGTACACCTTGTTACAAAGACATTACTTTAGCGAAAGTAATAATTTGTTACATCTTATACACATTGTCGTGTGAGGTTTCCGATATGTCTGTAAGTTCGCCTGCGGGCAATTGGATGCTTACAGCAATTTTCAGAAAAGTAAAGTTTGAAATTTTGCTCTAGATGAGTCATGCAAAATATTCAAATCAGATTGGCTGATCATCTGAGTTTCATAACAACGAATGCGTGGAAAGGCAGTGAATATAACCTGTCACATTTCAGTGTCTTTTCACTGTGAGATTCACGCTTGCCAAAGATACCAGGCCTTGCCAGAGTTAAAATTCAGAATTCATTTTATCAGGCAGGACCTTTTCTTGGACAATCTTGTTGAACTTACAAAACAGCACAGGAAATCTCTATAATTTTAATAAGGAAACCGGACTGGGGAAACTGAAGGAAGCACACGGAGTCATAAAGGAAATTAAAGTTCAAATTAACGACCCCAAGTACACGTGTAATTAGGCAACTGCCAGTGCCTTTTATTACTCTGAGCAAAATGTCTGTGAGCCAGGAGTGGCGTAAGTTGTGCTTTTACATTCTATATTTTATTACTAACATGTGAACTAACATATATATGTATATTAACTTGTGAATTTTAATATGTGAAAAACACTAGTGGATGTCCCAATCATTTGAGACTGGCAACCTCAGCGTATAGAATGATGATTCATGAACCACCACTGCACGGGCTGGTGATTGCTTTATTGCTAGTTTCGTAAAGAGAACTAAAAGCATAAAGTAGTACTGAGTTCCAAATGGAGCAGGGAGGAAAAGATGAAAGAAATGATGTACATTCTAAGTATAATACTCATAGTTTCAAACCAGTGTAAATGTCTATGTGAAAATATTCATTTTAAAATTAATGGAAGTTTCAAACTTTTCAAACCAGTGTAAACATATTCAATTTAAATTGTGAACACTTTTCAATCAGTGGAAATGTAAATGTAAACATGTTCTATTTGAGCTATTAACCTTTTCCTTTAAATGTAATGTGAAGCTAACGCTATTCCATTTAAATGTAAAAGAAAGTTTTGTCCCGAGGGATTAAATTAAATTTTCATCGAGGGTAAATTCTGAGATAAATGGGATGGTAGAATAGAAGAAAGGGGACACATAAGTATATGTCGGGAAACGCAATACTCAGAAGAACGTTTGGTTTCTATTCTTTATCATAGTTATTGGTGATACCAGCAGAAAGTACTATCTCTGGAACAAGAAGGACAAGTGGCCTACGCTTTAAGACGAAGGACCAACTTTGTAGACTCTCCTTGACATTTCTTGGAAACGAGCTACACCCGACAACCTTGACCAGGGACGAGCGTGAGCTATGTAAAAAGAACCCATCAGCGGGAGCAAAAACTACTTTTTGCAGCAAAGTGAAAATATACGCTGCCAAAGTGAATTTTTTTTTCATCGTCTCTATTATCCATCAATGTTGAAACTTTTATTCTAAACTATTCAATTATTTTCACACTGTTAAAACTTAAGTGATTATTAAATTTTGTTATTTGTAATTTTACAAATTTAACTTCGATTTACTGCATGTTTGTCTCAGTCAATTTACTAAACACACTCTAAACTAAGCTATACCAGAATAAAAAGAATTCCCCTGAGTAAACCAGAGGTGGGGGTCTAACGAGCTAAAATTAAGCACAAAAGTGGTCGGCAGATTCTAGAATTAACGTGCTCAGCCAAAGCAGCATTGTTTTCGCTTATCTGAATATCTTGTGAAGATTCCCTTTGTGATTGAAGTGTCATTACCCTTGTATCTACATCTCTGCCAAGAGTAATCTTGTGCGAAGATATACACCTTTGAAGCCCATATTAGATGCCCTTGAGTTTTGGCCACTATTGGACCACTACTGCAAAGCAGGGGAGTCAATGCCGCCACATGATGTTACCAACGTGCCTATGTATTTAGTTAAATTTGTCCACTTACTTTGATGGTGCATTCTGGAGTATACATTAGGGTATATATATATATATATATATATATATATATATATATATATATATATATATATATATATATATATATATATATATATATATATATATATATATATATATATATATATATATATATATTCACCCGTGTGTTACCGGGGCCCGAAAGGGGAGCAAAGAATAGTAACACTGTCCCCTGCCAAGCATGTCGTAGAAGGCGACTAAGGAGGGTTGGGCATGGGGCCGGTTACCCCATCCTGTAAAAAAAAATTTAAACCACAAAAAACTTCAACAAATATGGACAAGTCAAATAAAGAAAATAAAACACAGCCATCCAAGACAGGGGAAGGTCCTCTCGCGGGGAGGCGTATGATGCAACACAGAGAAAGCCGAAAGGAGTCTGTGTTGCTGACTAACCTTCTTTCTTCTAGGAGAACTTCCAGATTTGGCACCTGGAATGTTCGGACATTGAACGAACAAGGGAAAGTGGCACAAGTAGCAGCAGAAATGAGGGAATACAAAATCGAGGTTCTGGGAATGTGTGAAACAAAGTGGAAGGGGGTAGACAGGAAGAAACTCATCACAGGTGAATTGGTGCTGTCCTCAGGACACGAAGACGAAAGTTCACACCACAGTGAAGGGGTAGCTCTTATGTTATCTAAAGAAGCACAGAAAGCACTCATTGAATGGGAAGCTGTGGGACCCAGAATAATAACAGCTATTTTCAAAACAGCTAAAAAGAAAATTCATGTCAATGTCATCCAATGTTATGCACCAACTAATGACAAAGAAGAGTCTGTGAAAGAAGCATTTTATACTAAACTACAGGAAATTATGGATAAAGTAAAAAGAAGAGACATCACAATTTTGATGGGTGACATGAATGCAAAGATAGGTACAGTCAATACCGGATTTGAAGAAGTCATGGGAAAACATGGGCTAGGAGTAATGAATGAAAATGGAGAACTATTCGCAAACTTCTGTGCTTCAAATCAACTGGCTATAGGAGGAAGCATGTTTCCACATAAGAGAATACACAAGGCAACATGGATATCACCAGACCATAGAACAGAAAATCAGATCGATCATATATGCATAAAGAAGAAGTTTAGATCATCATTGCAGGATGTAAAGGTATATAGAGGAGCAGATGTGGCATCAGATCACCATCTTCTGATAGCCAAAGAAAAAATGAAACTCAAGAGATATGCAACAATGCAAAATTATAGACAACAGTTTAATGTAGGACAGCTAAGAAATCAAGAAACAAGAGACAAATTTGCGGTCACAGTATCCAACAAATTCCAAGTGCTCCAACAGTTGGAAGATGTAGAGAATACAGAAGACTATTGGCAGCAGGTCAAAACGGTATGGAAGGAGACATGTGAAGAAATACTGGGGAAAAGGGAAAGACAACAAAAAGCATGGATAACAACAGAAACCATCAATAAGATAAAAGATAGAAAAAACAAGAAAGCAGAGTTAAACACAAGCACAACCAGAAGTTCCAAAGCCAAGGCTCAAGAAGTGTACACAGAAGCAAACAAAGAAGTAAAAAGAAGTATCAAAAGAGACAAGAGGAAGTATATTGAGGAGTTGGCAAGAGAGGCAGAAGATGCTGCAGCCAAAGGAAATATGAGAGAACTGTATAGCAGCACAAAGAAGCTAACAGGGAAATACAAGCAAACAAGTTGCCTCATAAAAGATAAGAATGGGAAACTGCTCAGCAATATACAAGAGCAAATGAAGAGGTGGACAGAATATTTTGGGGACCTTCTCAATAGACCAGCTCCACAAAACCCGCCGGACATCCAGCCAGCAGAAGAAGAGCTACAAATTAATGGTGAAAGACCAACGAAGGAAGAAATAAAGAAAGCCATAAAGCTTCTAAGAGATGGAAAAGCGTCTGGACCTGATGGCATTCCAGCAGAGGCCATCAAAGCAGATATCGACACGGCTACAGAGATGTTATATAAATTACTTGGTAAAGTCTGGGAAAAAGAAGAGATACCAGCAGAATGGAAGGAAGGATATCTGGTTAAGTTGCCTAAGAAGGGAAATCTACAAGAGTGCACAAATTATAGAGGAATAATGTTACTATCAGTGCCAGGAAAGGTATTGAACAGGATTATCCTTGAGAGATTAAAGGAGTCCATAGACAAGAAACTGAGAGATGAACAAGCAGGTTTTCGACAAAACAGATCATGTACAGACCAGATAGCCACTTTGAGAATAATAGTTGAACAAAGTCTGGAATGGAATTCACCACTATACATCGGATTTGTGGACTACGAAAAAGCATTTGACAGTGTGGACAGAGAATCACTTTGGAAATTGATGAGGCATTATGGAGTTCCCCTGAAGATCATTAATTTAATAAAGAAAACCTATGAAGACATGACGTGCAGAGTTCTTCATGAAGGACAGCTTACAGAACCATTTGGGATAAGAACAGGAGTGCGACAGGGATGCCTCTTGTCTCCATTTCTTTTCTTGCTGGCAATAGATTGGGTTATGAGATCATCGACAACACACAACAGAAATGGAATCCAGTGGACTCTGACTAAGCAGTTGGATGATCTGGATTTTGCTGATGATTTGGCTCTCCTGTCCCATAACCGTAATCAGATGCAGGACAAATTGAAAACACTCGATGAGAGGTCACAGCAATTGGGTCTGAAAATACACAGGGAAAAGACAAAAATAATGCGAATATATGCAGGTAATGAAAACAGGGTTGAACTTGAAGAAACGCCAATACAAGATGTAGAATCATACACCTATCTTGGCAGTAATATAGACAAAGTTGGAGGGACAGACAGCGATATCAAAATAAGAATACAAAAAGCAAGAGGAGCTTTCATTGCATTGGGAAATATATGGAGATCAAGAGAAATAGGATCCAACACGAAAATAAGAATCTTCAACTCAAATGTGAAGTCAGTCCTATTGTATGGCTCGGAGACATGGAGAACAACAAAGACAACAACCAAAAAGCTACAGACTTTCATAAATGGGTGCTTGCGTAGAATAGAGGGATTAAAATGGTATGACAAGGTTACCAATGTGGAACTGATGACAAGAACTGGACAAATGCCAGTGGAACAAGAGATGAGAAGAAGACGATGGCGATGGATAGGACACACACTGAGGAAACCTGTTGATAGCATTACAAGGCAGTCCTTGTTCTGGAACCCCCAGGGCAAGAGAGGCAGAGGAAGAAAAAGAAGTACATGGAGAAGAGAGTTGGAAACAGAGGTGAAAATGATGAGGAGAACATGGAAAGAACTTGAGATGATGGCACGTGACAGGAGGACTTGGCATGTGTTTGTTGAAGGCCTATGCTCCTTTGGGAGTGGAGGGTTATGAATGAATGAATGAATGATATATATATATATATATATATATATATATATATATATATATATATATATATATATTATATATATATATATATATATATATATATATAATATATATATATATATATATATATATATATATATATATATATATATATATATATTTAATAATAGATAGTTTATTATTGTCATAAAAGTATAAAGACATTCCGGCACTTGCTGGGTAGATATCCAGTGGCCATGCATGGATATCTTTTGATGCTTTCATAGTAGCTTAGGGGAGGTAAGCATATCCAGGAGTGCTGCAGTTGAGTTCTGTACTGACGTCATTGTTTCCGCCGTGGGTAAGGTCGCTGAACCACCAAAACCAGGCTTGACCCACCGTGAATAGCCGTGCTCCAGTTGATCCTGGACATGTCGCAGTAGTGTACGAGTACTGGGTCAAACCATGCCCCACTTCATCTATTCGGACACAGTAGCCTATGCTGACCTGTTTGCTACATCCGTGGGGGTGGGACACTATAATGGTGAGTGGCCGCTCGCTTTCAGGTACAGACCCTACATAAGGTGATGTAACATCTTGGAAAGATCGGGAACTGAGATACTTGGACATTATTCTCCAACGTAGACCCCTCCAATGACTCACCATCTTGTTCAAGCTGTCTGCCAAATCTATGTCATGGGTCACATAAGTCATCTCACACCAGTCTCTCTGGACGTCAGTCTCCACTTGTGACATCCCACAGAGAGTGACGACACCGCTACAGACATCAGGCGTGCTACCTTTGTCAAAGAAGAGATGACATGTTGTGTGTGCTCCCTCTAAGCAGTCGTAGACAACATGGGCCCCTGTACGTATGATAATGTGCGCAAAGTGTGTTTTTGGTGTAGGAGAGTTGAGGCATTCCTTACATACACAGGTCTTATATTTCTCGTTGTGCTTGTTCGGATATATGCACACCTTGGACACCCATCCAGTCCCTACTCTCATCATATCACTGCCCCTGTTTCTGTAACCTGGGTAAGGCTTATCACTGCCAGGAAAAGTCGCAGGTCGTCTTTCACTGATATACTTGACTGACACACGGACAGTTAGGTCTGACAGAGCTCGAATACACTCTGTTAGATCATTGTCATGGTAACCAGGAGGGAGGTGGTCTACATTAAATTGGTCTACAGGTATAAAATGTAGGTGCCCTGGATTCTTTTCACAACCGACCAAATGTCGATGAAGATCTGCCTCACCTGTGTAACTGACTGTAGATCTCCGTGGTTCTGGTAAATAGAAACAGATTCAGTCAGCTACAAGTAATTATCTTTAAAGTTATAATCTGCTTTAGAATTACAACCGTTTAGAGAGTCACAATCATTTACAGATACAATCAACAGATCGATGCATATGTCAGAGTAACATTCTTTTTGTAGCTGTAATTAGTGTATATGTATGTATGTATATTCTTCTTCCTCTTCCTCCTCGTTCGTCCTGAAAAGGACGTTGGTTGCGTTGTGCCCGTTTACAGCAAAGCTGCAATATTTGCACCTTTCGGCCAACACATCCGGCTTCAGCACGGCATTTTTTGGGATCGGGTTTGCCTTCCCACTTCGATCCCTACGCTCTCAGCCAGACTGCAGTGGTGCAGCCTGTTTCCAAGACCACCACTTGGAGGTGGAGTAGGGTCTTGGTCAGCTCTGGTTCGCTGACCCTGACGCAAGCAGTCAAGCTATGAGTCGCTGACTGCATCCATCTCTCTTGCTGCGTCTTCGGCCCCTGTATTTATATATGTATGTATTTGTGTATCTATATAAATATTAAGATGTGTGTGTCAATATATATATACTAGCAACAACCCGCCAAAATCGGTAGGTTTATATTTATAGAGTGTTGCATCTGTTACACGTATTACATTGCTGCTTCTTCTATAGTCTCGTTTGCTCGCTGTGAATGACGCAATCGTCTCTTCTTTTTAGCCAACTGATCATTTTGATCCATAATAATAGTCTGCAATACTTTAAATTAAAATTTTGTATTGAAGAAAATATCAGAAACTTACATTTAAAGGTTATTTTTAAGAAAAATGATGAGTTAAATCCGTTTCCCGAATGAAACTGGACAGAAGAGTATCTTGATTGTCTGTTGATTTAATGCACACCGTCACACTTTGCTATTTTGGCGAGAGTAAATATAAGGGGAAAATACAATTATTGTCTAACTTTCAACCACAGTTGCACCCCCTTAGCTGTACTCGAAAGTTAATGCACTCTCTCGAAAATAGAAAAAGTGCTCAAATGACGGTGTGCAAAGTGTGATAGACCGACCGAAGTACCTTACGGCGGGAATTATGGTATTGGAGATATATATATATATTTATTTATTTATTTATTTATTTATTTATTTATTTATTTATTTATATATAAGTGTCATTAGCAAAATATTTAATTAATAAGTTACTAAACATACAAGAATTTTTTCAAAATCATATATCCCCAACATAATCATCAGATGGATGTCACTTATAACATAAACGACATGTATATCAATAATTTATATTTTAAATTAAACAATAAAAACATCAATAATTAACATATTACGTGCAACAACAAATACATCAACAATTAACATATTACATACAACAACAAATAAATTCAACAACTGACATATTACGTATAACAATAAATACATTTCTTTCTTTAGGATTTCAGAACAAGGACTGCCTTGTAATGCTATAAACAGGTTTCCTCAATGTGTGTCCTATCCATCACCAGAGTCTTCTTTTCATCTCTTGTTCCACTGTCACTTGTCTGGTTCTTGTCCTCAGTTCCACATTTGTGACATTGTCATACCATTTCTATCCTTCTATTCTACGCAAGAACCAGTTTATGAAAGTCTGTCACTTTTTTGTTGTTGTTTGTGTTGTTCTCCGTGTTTCCCATAACAGATACCGACTGCAAACTAGCTAAAACATGTAGGGGGAAAAAACAACAACATACTCGTACTTGCAAAAAAGGAATACAGAAATTGATTGACAATACTTGAAATAAGCCAACGACGTAATGGAACCAGACGTTGGCTATTTAGCGACCGTTTGCTAGACCAGCCCTTTTCAGAATAAATCACACAAGATACCCCAATGAAATATAACCGAAAGACCAACATCGTGTCAGGTTGAACAGGGTAATAAGACTCTATAACGAAGTAATAGGAAAGGAAAATAGCACATATACAGCAGTATAAGGAGTGAGGACTTAGAGGCTTCACCATATTAGATCCACTTTTTAAGACGTGGAGTGACCAGCTCCCTTCCTTGCTGCCTTTGCCTTCCCGAACTCAAGAACAGAGCCAGATACCCATTTACACCTGGGTATACTGGATTGTGATGCTTCCAGGTTTGGACCCCGTAACCCGCTAACTTTGCTGTGAGAGGAAAGCGCACTGACCGCTTAAGCCAATCGCACGCTGATAATAGAACAACTAGAAAAACAAAATTAGCACTAGACTTACAAAAACACTTACTAGAACTATTTACACATTACATACAACAAGAAAAACTTCAGTAAGAAATGTCATGGGGTTTACACAATTTTTTAACAACAGACCTGGTTTCTCTAGTCCCTGTCTTGATAGAGCCATAGTATCGAACTGTTACCTGAGGATGATACATTATCACTTTTGTTATTTATTCATTCATCATAAATCATTTATTGTACTTCAACTTTCTTTGAAGGGCTTAAAAACATAGACTCCATGATTTCGTGTCCTGCGCCATCTATTCGCGGAAGTTTCTTTATCTATTTTACCAAACCCTCTTGCAAGCAAAAGAAATAGGAAGAGAAAAGTAAGAGTTTTAACTCCGGCGGACCCCACCTCAACCACCAAAAACAATTTGTGGAAAGTCAAGGTCCTAATGTGCCGAACACGTAACAATTCCTAATGATCAAAGTATGCTTACTCTGCGTCGTTCACTTAAAGCAGTGTTTCTCAACTTCTTTGTGTTCACGGCACATTTTTCAATTTTCTCAAAATTTGCGGCACACCTATCTGACCCCGCGGTAGCATAGTGGCTAGTGCATTGGCTTCCTAGCTCAGTGGTCCATGGTTCGATCCCCAGTTGAGGTGGGATTTTTTTAGGCCACAAACGGCTCCTGGGTCGACCCAGCCCCAATTGGGTACCAGAGCAACTCTGGGAAGGTTAAGGCGGCCGGCGTGATGCTGACCACATCACCCCAAGTGTGCCGATGGTCGAGATAATATGGGCCTAACACCATATTCCCAATATGCCTCTACGGGCGTGTAAACGGGATCCCTATCTGACCCGGCGCCTGAATAAAAAATGACAGTGATATATACTAAATTAAGTACACTAATGTGTGGGTACTTTAGAATAAAGAAAACTTCCTTTTAGTTGTTTAAAATAATTTAATAATAAATAATGAAAATAACTTTTTAAAAACGTTTATCTATTTTTGATCAAAGCAGTTAATAGCTCCAATTATTATTGAATGAATTCAAGCTGTAAGATCAGTTTTATACGTATTACATGATCACTAAAAATATACTTCATATATTACATTTATAAATTTTTTTTTACGGCACACTTTGATAGGCTCGGCATTAAACTAGCTTGAGAAACACTGACCTAAAGTTTCCTATCGCTACATTTACCCAGGGCCGGCCTTAGGCAGATTTTACCTGTTTGTCATGGGCAATGACTATAACCCATAAAATCCAGATCCAAACCTCAGAAATGAGGTATCTGAGGAAAGTGATTGAAGTAACAAGAAGAGACATGCTCCGCAACTAGACGATACGTCAGTAGTATACAATGCGCAAAACGAGGCGTTTTATGGAGGCGCTATGGAGGCGCGTGACTTTTTATATAGCAAAAACGCCAGGTGGCGCCGATCGATTTCAGGCGTTAGATTTCAGGCGGAGGCGCAGGCGGATGCGCGTGACTTTTTATATAAGGAAAAGGTACAGGTGCAAGATGGCGGACTTGAGATAACAAGAAAAGGGTATATGGCGCAAGATGGCGGACTTGAGATAACAAGGGGGAGATAAGTAGGTTGTTGTATTGCATGACTTTTTATATAAGGAAAATGTGCAGGTGGAGCATCAGGCGGAAGGTGATGACTATTTATATATATAAGGAAAATGTGCAGGTGGAGCATCAGGCGTTGGTGCATGACTTTTATATAAGGGAAATGTGGTGGAGCAAGATGGCGGACTTGAGATAACAAGGGGGAGATAAGTAGGTTGTTGTATTGCATGACTTTTTATATAATGAAATACTCATTGCGCAGGTGGAGCATCAGGTGTTGGTACATGACTTTTTATATAAGGAAATACTCATTGTGCAGGTGGAGCATCAGGCGGAGGGTGATGACATTTTATATAAGGAAAATGTGCAGGTGGAGCATCAGGCGGAGGGTGATGACTTTTTATATAAGGAAATACTCAGTGTGCAGGTGGAGCATCAGGCGGAGGGTGATGACATTTTATATAAGGAAATACTCATTGTGCAGGTGGAGCATCAGGCGGAGGGTGATGACTTTTTATATAAGGAAAATGTGCAGGTGGAGCATCAGGAGTTGGTACATGACTTTTTATATAAGGGATTGAGGAGGAGGAGAGGAGGAGGCGCATGACTTTTTATATAAGGGATTGAGGTGGAGCATCAGGTGGAGGGTGATGACTTTTTATATAAGGAAATACTCAGTGCGCAGGTGGAGCATCAGGGGGAGGGTGATGACTTTTTTATATAGTAATAGGTTTTTATTGAGATAACAAGAAGACGTTATTTATAGATATATATTTAGATAACAAGAAGGAAAATGTGCAGGCCCGGTGGAGCTCAGGAGGAGGGGATGACTTTTTATATAGTAATATATTATTGTTGTTGTATGTGTTGTTTTTAGTATATCATAGCCAACTTAGGTAGTATTCTGAAGGTTGGATGAAGGCGCAAGATGGCGGGGTGACTTTTTATATAAGGAAGATGTGCAGGCGCAGTGGAGGCGCAAGATGGGTTTTTTTTAGATAACAGGAAGAGGTTATATTTAGACGCTTTTTAGATAACAAGAAGAGGATAATAGGAAGCCGATATATGGGGCAGGTGGAGCGCATGACTTTTATATAGCAAAAAAAAAAATGGCGGCGCGCAGGTGGAGCGCATGACTTTTATATAAGGGAAATGTGGTGGAGCAAGATGGCGGACTTGAGATAACAAGAAGAGGGGTATACGAAGATGGTGGCTTTTTATATAAGGAAAATGTGGCAAGATGGCGGACTTGAGGTAACAAGAAGAGGGGTATATGGCGCAAGATGGCGGCTTTTTATATAAGGAAAATGTGGCAAGATGGCGGACTTGAGGTAACAAGAAGAGGGCGCAAGATGGCGGCTTTTTATATAAGGAAAATGTGCAGGTGGAGCATCAGGCGGAGGGTGATGACTTTTTATATAAGGAAAATGTGCAGGTGGAGCATCAGGCGGAGGGTGATGATATTTTATATAAGGAAAATGCGCAGGTGGAGCATCAGGCGGAGGGTGATGACTTTTTATATAAGGAAATACTCAGTGTGCAGGTGGAGCATCAGGCGGAGGGTGACGACTTTTTATATAAGGAAATACTCAGTGTGCAGGTGGAGCATCAGGCGGAGGGTGATGACTTTTTATATAGTAATAGGTGTTTATTGAGATAACAAGAAGACGTTATTTATAGATATATATTTAGATAACAAGAAGGAAAATGTGCAGACGCGTTGCAGGTGCAAGGTGGCGGGATGACTTTTATATAAGGAAAAGGTGGTGGAGCGCTAGCGGAGCTCAGGAGCAGATGACTTTTTATATAGTAATATATTAGTGTTTATTTTTAGATAACAAGAAGACGTTATTTATAGACATATATTAATTCTGCAGGAGTGAGGTAGGGGTAAGATGGCGGGATGACTTTTTTATATAAGGAAAATGTGCAGGCGCGGTGCAGGAGGAGCATGATTTTTATATAGTAATATATCAAAGAGACGTCGGTGACGAGGTACGGTTGTAATGTAGCAGGTGGGGTTAGGTTAGGGCGGATTTTTGTGTGTTGTGGAATTGTTTTGTTATGTGTGTTTGTTTATACAGTCTACAACCGCGTGACTTTTTTATAACGAAAATGTGTTGGAGGAACGTGGAGGAGGAGAGGTCTTGGTATATAGTAATAAATAAGTTCATTAATGGCGGGGGTGTTGTGTGATGATTATTTTACAAACAGTTATACGTACATATTACAGATAGGTAGACAATATTACAACAGTTAGACGCTATTTAGTTATACATATATAGAAATATAAAAGAGAAAACACTAGATACATTTTATATATTTATTGACAAATTAGTTGATCTATGGGTGACGTATAACCGCACTTCTTTTTCGTATACCACTAGGAGCCCTCAGAACACAGGCGGTTCGGATTACTTGGCGAGTCTGTCACGTCTTTTTCGTGTAACCATCTTCAACAAGATGAGTGTCTGTCGTTATCACGCCATTGTCTATGAAGGAAAAAAACAGGCTTGGGGTGGGTTAGCCAGGGTCTGACTAACCGCGTAATTAATCGCGAGAGGTGTGTTGTATTGTGTGTTGTATGGTTTCTTGGTTGTTGTACAGAGTGGAAGAGCTTGTCGGCCAGGTAGATTATGTGTTGGTGCATATACCTGTAGGTATCTGTGTGTGTGTGTGTCTGTAGGTAGCTGTATACAGAGAGTTTAGATGTTGAGGGGTGATGTGGTGACGTTGTCGGATGGAGCTGTCTCTTGATGTAAAAGTAAGACAGGGCGTTGCGTGTTGTTCGTATTTGTAGATGGAGGATTTTATATCTCCCTGTCCATTAGTTCAACTTGTTATTACTGTCTCTTCTAGTTTTCACTGTGATACAGCTTATTCAAGGAAAGTTAGATATCTGGTTTTAATCTCACATGTTCTTATCTTTAACGTACTTTATGATGTCTTCGGAGTGCTTTCATTTGCCGTCAGTGCATTTTTTTCCAGAGTATTTTCAGTTGTCTTCAACGGACTTTCAGTTGTCGTAAATGTACTTTTAATTGTTTTCAGTGTAATTTCAGTTGTCTTCCTTGTACTTTCAATTGTCTTCATCGTACTTTCAGTTGTCCCTTACGTACCTTAATTTGTCTTCAGTGTCCTTTCTGATGTCTCGAACGCACTTATGTCTTGAGCATATTGGCAGTTGTTTTCATCGTACTTTCAGATGTCTGCCGTACTTTCTATTGCAAACTGGAGTCTAAATAATCTTTTTACTCAATTTTTTAGTTTTAGTTATTGATTTGTAATGAAAACACACTCGCAGATAATACACATGGCATCAGTACAGCGGGATCAAGCTAATTAACAAAAGTATCGCCATCAATACCCTTTAGCTCCCCGTGGAACATAGTGCTTCAACAAAATCAAGGCGCAGGTGACGGTGTACAGGGGGTGTAGGTTAGTAGGGTTTATTTGAAGCGAGTGGGGATTTTGTGTTTTCTTTTGTAGTGGTGTGGGTGAGGTCGGGAGGTTTTTTGTGTGATGTATTGTACCGGTAGTGTGTTTGGTTGTAGGTATCTTAATTGTGTGGTGTAGTTTGTGGGGCTGTCGAAGCGTGGGGTGTGTTGGGATATGGGTTTTTGTGTGCAGGTATTTTAATTGTTGTATATACAATATGTATATAGGGGAGTGAAGTGTTAGAGACCTGTACTAGTTCTACCATCGAACTTGCGTCCTGTTAGTGTGTGTGTTGTTTATTTTACATATAGACAGGTATACATATACACGATGTTACAGCAGTTATACGCTAAATAGCCAGTCTGTGGACACTCGCGTGCGTGGTTATGTGTCTGTGTGTGGGTATGTGTGGGTATGGGTATGGGTGTGTGTGTGTGTGTGTCTGTGTGTGTATGTTTGGTTGTAGTAGGTGGGTGTTTAGACAGATATTAATATGTATACATGCGATATTTATACATACCATATTTTAGGCAGCATAGATAACAAAGATTCTTTAAGTGTAATAAATATATAATTCTTTTTAAAAAAGACAAAATGTCAAGCTAAAACACTAGTCTCAAACGCATTGTAGATCGCTTGAAATGGGGTCAGCCTTATTTGCTCACTAACAGCAACTTGCTTAATTGAAAAAGCTAATTGATTGTGTACGAGCGGCTTTAATCTAGGTTGTAAAACGGTTTGAGACACGAGTCGTGGTAACAGCTGGTTGATTACCCAGAAGCCTAATCGATACCCAACGTGCTGTTGAACAAATATTTAGTGTTAGCTTTCTTGATTTGATAGACTCGTTCACTATTTATTATCTGTAATGTTTTAAATAGTTTTGTTAAGCAATAACACGGGCTTTTTTGTGTGTTTTATTAGGTATAGATACACTACGTAAAAAAGTGATCTCACCAGAACTTTATTATCTATGTAGATGTATCATAATAGATCAACCGGCAAATACTTCTTTAAAAAATGTCTCCCCACTTGTCAAAAAAATACTGCCCCTTGTCAAAAAATATATCCCCCTTATCAATCAAATTTCGCCCCCTCGACAAAGAAATTTCGCCCCTTTGTTAAAAAAAACACTTCCCCTGACCAAAAAATACTGCCCCTTGTCAAAAAATTTTTTCGCCCTCTTGGTAATCAAACTTCTTCCTATTGTCAAAAAATCTCACCCCTTGGCAATTAAATTTCTCCCCCTTGTCAAAAAATACTTCCCCTTGGTAAATACTTACAGTGCCGGGCTTCAACCCGCTCCCCAACGGTTTAAGCACTTCATCACTTCTTGTCGTGTGATAAATTATTCTATCCAGAGACTGGCCTTTCTCTTACACGATCACCTTGTAATAAAACTATTTCTTTCCCCTTACTTTCACATTGTCATCACTATCATCTCGGCTCAGACAGCACTATAAACATCTATTACCTACCGGATAAAAGCTACGACAAACGTTATCTATCAGTTGTATAGCAACGCCCTTTATCAGTTGCATATAAAGTAACTAGAGGGATTGTCGTAGATTTTATGATAGGGAAATTAAGACTTGGGTTGGTCCCTTCTGTATAGACTAGAATAAGCGATAGCCACAGTGAGAGTTAGTGACAAGGGGATAGAATTCCACGAGTGAGATGATAGAATCGTGGTATAGAGGCTGTCTCTGAGAGCGGAAAATCTTCTCTCTCTCTCACCTATCATCTACGCCAGCTTTTAAAGTGTCAGACAGTCTAAACCACAGATATATATTACATAAATCTCTATCTACTCACGGGCACGCCCATACACGTGACGACAGTTAAACACACAGACGTGGGAAAACTATAACAATGATATATATATATTTTAGAACGAGCTGACCAACACGATTATTAAGTTCAAGAGAGATTTTAATTATCATTTAAAATCTTCTCACAACACCAAAGAAATACATCAAGGAAAAGCATATGCAAATAGTCATAAAGATCAAGAAAATGCTACAAGGATGATAGCCCGTTAGAATCTTAACTCTAGGTTTAGCCCACAGCCCCGTTAAGAGAACAGATGATGGACCAAAAAGTTATAGATACATAGGGTTGAGTCTAAGAGGTTTCTTTCTTTCTCGTAAATGTATGAACAGAGTTGGATAATCTGATTTAGCCTAAGAAAATGAAACTCTAGCATTTGTAACAAATTCTGCAGATAAAAAAAGTTAAGACAGCAAATGGGTGACAGTATACAACGGTAAATAACACTCTGACCTGCGTACACTCATTCATTCAGCCATGGCCATGTGCTCTCAGTTATACTTACAACTTTGCTCGCCGCCTCTGGGAACATAATAAATTCTAGGACCTTCACACAGACCCGAAAATGCAGTCATCGACCAAGAAATCCCCAGTTCCAAAAGACGTACTGAATTCTCTGTCTCAGGGAACGATTCCTTGGGTGTTCTAATTTTTCGAATGTCTGATTTAAGTCACATAAAATTGTGTCCAGGCACGAAAGTTAGCAGAGCACAATGTCATTAGCTTTGGTTTCTAGAATTTAAGGAATGTCAGATCGGTGCCTTCTCTCCGTATAGGATTTACTTTGGTCACACCACAGATTTTTCCACAAATTAATCTAGTCGGACAATGTTAATGTTATTTCTTGTAATATTCACGCCGCCAGGCAGAAAATTTACGTAGAGTTTATGAAAGAATTTAAGATCTGGCGCAAAGGCCCCGTATTGATCATTACAGTCTTTGAAACCCGTTAGTGGGATATAGTATTTCTGTCTAACTCAGTTGGCATATGCACTGTCAGACCAGTGTACTTGAGAAACCCACGTGTTTCAAAATAAGGACTGTCTATTTCTTCACAAATATGAAACTCTTATTAAATGCCGGTAAAGTTCGGGTCACCCCAGTATTTCCTGAATAAAAGGAAAAGCACATATAAATCATTTACATATTATGTACTCAATATACCTTACATTTTAAACAGCGAGCCGACCGCTTGACTTATTATTTAAACTTCCCGTGAAGTAAGTTATGTAAAAATCGATCATCAGAAATTAGGAATATCTGCGTATTCCGTCAATATTCACTGATGTCGCATCTAGCATTTATCAGTTAGTTTAGAAAAAGATACTCGACTGAGTAGTTAGCAGTTAACTAAATTATAGCTACATTATTGTTTAATGCTAGAAATTATAATTTATTCTGCTATCCACTGAAACACGTCACTAGAATATAATACAGACTATATAAATTTTAGCACTCTGCGCAAAATCTAACTAGTGAAATATGAAATAAGCGACTTAACACTTTATCACTTCACCAAATACTAGAGATTTATATATATATAATATTTACCTCAACCACAGAAGTACTAAGAACTTAACCCACTTCGACCAAACTAAAGGCCATCTCTATTTACAGAGATTATTTAGAAATCGAACGAAGGTTGTTCTAGTCTAACTGCAAAGTTACTGAGTGAAATGAAATAAAGTTTCAAACTTGGGTTAATATTTTAAAATCAGACAAAGGGCCCCAACTTATTTCGCCAAGCGAAATTATCTCCCCTACTCCCAACATTTACGTCAGCTTAACGCGTGTCGTAACTGCCACGGAGTGTCTTGGCACCTTCCTCTCCCGATTTCCATTTCTGAGCGGGGGAGGCGGTGACAGATCACACTTCACGCTAGGAAAGTTTCCCTAGAGCTACGTTTTCCCAGACTATATATCTGCTCTACGCCGTGTAGGGGACAGTTTTAACGCCTACCTGAGCGATCAGCCCGAAGCAACCGCGCGTGTTCGCTGGAAAATTCAGACAACTGTCTGCCATTTCGGGTCTGATAGAAGCGAAAATCACAGCTTTGTTCACTGACATCTATGTAATAGAATTACGGATCCCAGTATGAGAAAAAAAACCCGGTAAAGTTTGAGAATACTGAAGAAAATATTTTTCGCAAACGAGTGATGCGAAAAATACAGGAAAAAAACAAATAAGGAAAGATAATAAAATAAAGGATGCGGGTGAGAGAATAGGAAGAAGATGTAGGCAATTTAATGATATAAAGACCTACGTGACAGGACGTCCCCCCTTTAAGATATGGAAGCACTCCATGTCTACGTTATGGAATTAAATTTCCTATAACCGTAGCTTCGGGGTGTCTGTCTTCTTCCCTCTCATCTTCCCCCTCCATCTCTGTCCACTTCCTACTCAAGTCTACTCCCCAAAGTTTCCTTCCTCTGGAATGTCTCCCATGCGCGCTTGAAAGAGCGTCGCCGCTTCTGACATTTTTGAAAGATTTCGTGTGATTGCGGTGGAATATTCCTGCCACTATCATCATCTTCGTCAGCTTTGGCGATCGTCAGGAGATGGTCGGAGGTTGGCACTGGTCTTTCCAAGTATCTCTTTAACAGATTTAAATGGAAAACCTTCTCCTTTCCTTGAATAGAGATCTGGTAGTTAGCCTTAGAAATCTTTTTCAGGACGGTAAACGGCCGTTGCCATCCGATCCTCAGTTGGTTGTTCTCGGTAGGGAGTAACACCAAAACTTTTTCTCCTACTTCTAATTCTCTCTCTTTCGCGACTTTCCTGTATCGGTTAGCGTGCTTTGTGCGAGCTCGCTTAAAGTTAGTCGTTGCTAGGTCCCACCCTAGTTTCAACCTTTCCTTTAAAACCGACACATATTTACTTGCTGAGACAACTGTCTCATCCGCCTTCTCGTCTGTCAGAGACTGAAGTAAGGCTTCGAGCGGGCCCTTAATGGGTCTGCCGAATAAGAGCGTAGCTGGCGGAAATCCTGTGGAAGTATGAGGAGATTCTCTGTAGCCAAATAATGCTGCAGGAATACACAGGTCCCAATCTTCAGGTTTCACTTGTGACAGTTTACTTAGCATCATGTTGAGGTTTCCATTAGCACGTTCCACGAGCCCATTTCCGGCCGGAGTATATGGCTTAGTGTGGATGTGTTTGGTCCTCAAGATCTTCACGATCTCATCCATCAACAGGTTTCGGTATGGAGATCCGTTATCCGTCAACACTTGTTGAGGGAATCCCAACCGAGTGAAAATCTGCACGAGGGCTTCTGCGACATGCTTGGCATCTGCGCATGTTAGCGGGATAGCTTCTGCCCATAAAGTGCATGTATCGACTAAGGTCAGGATGAACCTGTTCCTTCTTTTAGTCCTTTCGAAAGGCCCTAAAATGTCGATCACAACCCGTTCGAATGGTGTTCCCATTATTGGCATTTCACCCATGTGGACTGGGGGTGTCCGTTGCTTGGGTGGTACACGTTGGCACTGGGCACAGGATTTGACATATCTGATAATATCAGTATTTACTCCTGGCCACCAATAATGAGTGGTTATCCGTTGGTTTGTGGCGTTCTGTCCCATATGTCCGCTGAAGGGAAGAGAGTGCCCCATTTCTAGGATTTGGCTTCTGTACTGTTTCGGTACTAGGAGCTGGTTGTAACCTTGGTCAGGCTTGCCCATTTTGCGATAAAGTACGCCATCCTTGGAAAAAATGTCCCCGTGCTGTCTGGGTTCCTTAGCCATGGGCAGTTTCCTAAAGCAGGGTGCCAAAGTAGGGTCCTTGTATTGCGCTTCTTTAAGTTCCATGGGTAACAAATTAGGCGCAGGCTCCCGTTCCTTTCTGGTTTGCCCTCTCGTAGTTACTGCTGCCACAATCGGCTCTTCTGGTTTCCCAATACACACGTATCTCCCGCCAAGTATGACTGGGTAGATGGGATCATCCATAACAGCCGCTTTGATCACGCCTCTGACAAAGTCAGAGTGTATCTCCACCAGTGCAATGGGAAGCGCTGTAGGTGCATCACTCTTAAGAACTCCACAAAGTTGGACGGTCTCTGCTGTCTCTTGACCGGGTTTGACCAGGTTTCTGGCAACAATGCAATCATAAGAAAGCCCCATGTCAAATAAACAAGAAGTTTGAGAACCGTTCAAAGTAACAGTACCTCGCGTTGAGGGTCTATCCCCAACAGGTTGGGAATCACTGTCAATAATTCCACCTTGCGAGACTGTTAATAAGCATCCGATGCGTTTCGGCTCGGTGTGCTCGGTCTGATCATATGTCCCGTGCTCAGGGGTTCTCCCTTTGCTACCTTGTCCTTTCTGGCTGCGCTGCCATGTAGGGCGGTCGGGTTGATCAGACTGTTTGGGGTGGTTGGGGTACTTGTTCTTGTAGAACTTGGATTTTTCAGGAGGGGGGTTTTGAGGTCCAGTTTCTCTGTGGTTATTCTGATTAGAAGCCTGAGAAGATTGCTCTAGATTATTTTTTCGAAAATGCTCCTCTGTCGGTTTCCGCTTTGTGGCCGGTAGTTCAGCCAGCGCATTATGGTAACGCTCAGACTTCTCTAAGATGTCTTCGAGTTTTTCTGCACCCTGCTCAGCTAGAAATCTCCGGGTATCTGCAGACAATGTGTTCTTTATTTGTTCTGTTAAAACAAATTCCTCAAGACCTTCATAGGTAGAGGGGAGCTGCGAGAGCTCTAGGCACTTTGTCAGATATCCTTTCAAACGAGACGAGAACTGGTGAAAAGATTCAGAATTCTCCTTTCTGCTGTTGCGAAACAGTTGCAAATACTTGCGCGCGTTCATTTCAAAGCGCTCCAGTAACGCTTTCTTCAACACATCATAGTTGTCTTGTTGGCTGCTTTCCAGTTTCGAGTAAACATCATAAGCAGAACTTTTCAAAGCCTGGGAAAGCTTCATATTCCAACGCGACCTCTCCAAACCGTACAAATTTGCAATTTTCTCAAATTTCTCTAGATATGTGTCAATCTTCTCGTTTGGACAAGGGAAAGACTCTAGCGGAAAAGACATAGCAGTGAGATGAGTAGATTGAGTGTTAGAAGGATCAGTTAAGGAAGAATGAGGAGAAGACTCTCCATTGCTGGAGGTAGAGGCACCACGACTTTGGAATTCTAGAGTTTTAAGAGCCAGCTCATGCTGTCTCTCCTCCCTCTCCTTCTCATGCTGTCTCTCCTTCTCTCTTTCCTCATGCTGTCTCTCCTTCTCTCTTTCCTCTCTGTCCTTCTCCTCCTTCTCATGCTGTCTCTCCTTCTCTCTTTCTCTCTTTCTACGGATTTCCATTTCTTCGTCCATCTTCTTCTGCTCTTTAGCTTCAGCTGCTTTCCTCTCCGCATCATATCTCTCAAGTTCGTCTCTGACAAATGCTTTCGCTTCCTCTCCTTCCAGTCCCTCCTCTCTCGCTTCGTCCCTGAGGAGTTGTCTAAGCTTTGCCCTCTCGACCATATTATGTCAGTGACTGAGACTAGTGGAGAAATAAACTAGGAAAAAGGATACACTGGTTCCTACCACTTACGAGAAAAAAATTTCCAAAAATTCAAAAGATGATATCCTTAACCCTGGGATACCTCCTCCAAAATAAAATCTAACTATCGCTGCTATTAATCGGCAATAAAGCACCTAATGCAAAACAAGACTACGCCAACTAAATGGTAGTTAAGATTACTTCTGAAAAATAAGTTGCTACAATGGAAAACACAATGATTATTGTAAAAATTAAAGAGACAAATAATCCCTTAATTTTAAAATCCACTGTCAAGTTTACCCCTGAAGACAGTTAGGGTGAGGGAGGCAATTAATCTGGACAAATAGTCCGAAACGCACTCCTTAACTTAGTTCAAACACCTTCCTGCTTCAGAACCCTTGTGAATATTATACACTCACAAAACTTTACCAGCGTTTAGTATTACAAAATCATCAATTAACATATATTCCGACAAATTCAACCTGTAAACCAAATGTATAATGTTCAAATGATGTGGAAAAAACTTATCAGTTTGTGTGGTCAGCACGCCCGTAAACAGATCGTTAGTCTAGGGGATAAATTATTTAAAGATATAACAGCTCACAAGACATCACACTCTTACTCTATTTCAGAATAAAGAATCTTAAGTTCAAAATCCAGATAGACGAGTCCACATTTGTCGTACTCGTCTTCCTATTCTAAGTTCAAAAACCGGAAACGAGCCCACATTTGTCGTAGATTTTATGATAGGGAAATTAAGACTTGGGTTGGTCCCTTCTGTATAGACTAGAATAAGCGATAGCCACAGTGAGAGTTAGTGACAAGGTGATAGAATTCCACGAGTGAGATGATAGAATCGTGGTATAGAGGCTGTCTCTGAGAGCGGAAAATCTTCTCTCTCTCTCACCTATCATCTACGCCAGCTTTTAAAGTGTCAGACAGTCTAAACCACAGATATATATTACATAAATCTCTATCTACTCACGGGCACGCCCATACACGTGACGACAGTTAAACACACAGACGTGGGAAAACTATAACAATGATATATATATATTTTAGAACAAGCTGACCAACACGATTATTAAGTTCAAGAGAGATTTTAATTATGATTTAAAATCTTCTCACAACACCAAAGAAATACATCAAGGAAAAGCATATGCAAATAGTCATAAAATTCAAGAAAATGCTACAAGGATGATAGCCCATTAGAATCTTAACTCTAGGTTTAGCCCACAGCCCCGTTAAGAGAACAGATGATGGCTCAAAGAGTTATAGATACATAGGGTTGAGTCTAAGAGGTTTCTTTCTTTCTCGTAAATGTATGAACAGAGTTGGATAATCTGATTTAGCCTAAGAAAATGAAACTCTAGCATTTGTAACAAATTCTGCAGATAAAAAAGTTAAGACAGCAAATGGGTGACAGTATACAACGGTAAATAACACTCTGACCTGCGTACACTCATTCATTCAGCCATGGCCATGTGCTCTCAGTTATACTTACAACTTTGCTCGCCGCCTCTGGGAACATAATAAATTCTAGGACCTTCACACAGACCCGAAAATGCAGTCATCGACCAAGAAATCCCCAGTTCCAAAAGACGTACTGAATTCTCTGTCTCAGGGAACGATTCCTTGGGTGTTCTAATTTTTCGAATGTCTGATTTAAGTCACATAAAATTGTGTCCAGGCACGAAAGTTAGCAGAGCACAATGTCATTAGCTTTGGTTTCTAGAATTTAAGGAATGTCAGATCGGTGCCTTTTCTCCGTATAGGATTTACTTTGGTCACACCACAGATTTTTCCACAAATTAATCTAGTCGGACAATGTTAATGTTATTTCTTGTAATATTCACGCCGCCAGGCAGAAAATTTACGTAGAGTTTATGAAAGAATTTAAGATCTGGCGCAAAGGCCCCGTATTGATCATTACAGTCTTTGAAACCCGTTAGTGGGATATAGTATTTCTGTCTAACTCAGTTGGCATATGCACTGTCAGACCAGTATACTTGAGAAACCCACGTGTTTCAAAATAAGGACTGTCTATTTCTTCACAAATATGAAACTCTTATTAAATGCCGGTAAAGTTCGGGTCACCCCAGTATTTCCTGAATAAAAGGAAAAGCACATATAAATCATTTACATATTATGTACTCAATATACCTTACATTTTAAACAGCGAGCCGACCGCTTGACTTATTATTTAAACTTCCCGTGAAGTAAGTTATGTAAAAATCGATCATCAGAAATTAGGAATATCTGCGTATTCCGTCAATATTCACTGATGTCGCATCTAGCATTTATCAGTTAGTTTAGAAAAAGATACTCGACTGAGTAGTTAGCAGTTAACTAAATTATAGCTACATTATTGTTTAATGCTAGAAATTATAATTTATTCTGCTATCCACTGAAACACGTCACTAGAATATAATACAGACTATATAAATTTTAGCACTCTGCGCAAAATCTAACTAGTGAAATATGAAATAAGCGACTTAACACTTTATCACTTCACCAAATACTAGAGATTTATATATATATAATATTTACCTCAACCACAGAAGTACTAAGAACTTAACCCACTTCGACCAAACTAAAGGCCATCTCTATTTACAGAGATTATTTAGAAATCGAACGAAGGTTGTTCTAGTCTAACTGCAAAGTTAATGAGTGAAATGAAATAAAGTTTCAAACTTGGGTTAATATTTTAAAAACAGACAAAGGGCCCCAACTTATTTCGCCAAGCGAAATTATCTCCCCTACTCCCAACATTTACGTCAGCTTAACGCGTGTCGTAACTGCCACGGAGTGTCTTGGCACCTTCCTCTCCCGATTTCCATTTCTGAGCGGGGGAGGCGGTGACAGATCACACTTCACGCTAGGAAAGTTTCCCTAGAGCTATGTTTTCCCAGACTATATATCTGCTCTACGCCGTGTATGTGACAGTTTTAACGCCTACCTGAGCGATCAGCCCGAAGCAACCGCGCGTGTTCGCTGGAAAATTCAGACAACTGTCTGCCATTTCGGGTCTGATAGAAGCGAAAATCACAGCTTCGTTCACTGACATCTAAGTAATAGAATTACGTATCCCAGTATGAGAAAAAAAACACGGTAAAGTTTGAGAATACTGAAGAAAATATTTTTCGCAAACGAGTGATGTGAAAAATACAGGAAAAAAAACAAGTAAGGAAAGATAATAAAATAAAGGATGCGGGTGAGAGAATAGGAAGAAGATGTAGGCAATTTAATGATATAAAGACCTACGTGACAGGACGTCCCCCCTTTAAGATATGGAAGCACTCCATGTCTACGTTATGGAATTAAATTTCCTATAACCGTAGCTTCGGGGTGTCTGTCTTCTTCCCTCTCATCTTCCCCCTCCATCTCTGTCCACTTCCTACTCAAGTCTACTCCCCAAAGTTTCCTTCCTCTGGAATGTCTCCCATGCGCGCTTGAAAGAGCGTCGCCGCTTCTGACATTTTTGAAAGATTTCGTGTGATTGCGGTGGAATATTCCTGCCACTATCATCATCTTCGTCAGCTTTGGCGATCGTCAGGAGATGGTCGGAGGTTGGCACTGGTCTTTCCAAGTATCTCTTTAACAGATTTAAATGGAAAACCTTCTCCTTTCCTTGAATAGAGATCTGGTAGTTAGCCTTAGAAATCTTTTTCAGGACGGTAAACGGCCGTTGCCATCCGATCCTCAGTTGGTTGTTCTCGGTAGGGAGTAACACCAAAACTTTTTCTCCTACTTCCAATTCTCTCTCTTTCGCGACTTTCCTGTATCGGTTAGCGTGCTTTGTGCGAGCTCGCTTAAAGTTAGTCGTTGCTAGGTCCCACCCTAGTTTCAACCTTTCCTTTAAAACCGACACATATTTACTTGCTGAGACAACTGTCTCATCCGCCTTCTCGTCTGTCAGAGACTGAAGTAAGGCTTCGAGCGGGCCCTTAATGGGTCTGCCGAATAAGAGCGTAGCTGGCGGAAATCCTGTGGAAGTATGAGGAGATTCTCTGTAGCCAAATAATGCTGCAGGAATACACAGGTCCCAATCTTCAGGTTTCACTTGTGACAGTTTACTTAGCATCATGTTGAGGTTTCCATTAGCACGTTCCACGAGCCCATTTCCGGCCGGAGTATATGGCTTAGTGTGGATGTGTTTGGTCCTCAAGATCTTCACGATCTCATCCATCAACAGGTTTCGGTATGGAGATCCGTTATCCGTCAACACTTGTTGAGGGAATCCCAACCGAGTGAAAATCTGCACGAGGGCTTCTGCGACATGCTTGGCATCTGCGCATGTTAGCGGGATAGCTTCTGCCCATAAAGTGCATGTATCGACTAAGGTCAGGATGAACCTGTTCCTTCTTTTAGTCCTTTCGAAAGGCCCTAAAATGTCGATCACAACCCGTTCGAATGGTGTTCCCATTATTGGCATTTCACCCATGTGGACTGGGGGTGTCCGTTGCTTGGGTGGTACACGTTGGCACTGGGCACAGGATTTGACATATCTGATAATATCAGTATTTACTCCTGGCCACCAATAATGAGTGGTTATCCGTTGGTTTGTGGCGTTCTGTCCCATATGTCCGCTGAAGGGAAGAGAGTGCCCCATTTCTAGGATTTGGCTTCTGTACTGTTTCGGTACTAGGAGCTGGTTGTAACCTTGGTCAGGCTTGCCCATTTTGCGATAAAGTACGCCATCCTTGGAAAAAATGTCCCCGTGCTGTCTGGGTTCCTTAGCCATGGGCAGTTTCCTAAAGCAGGGTGCCAAAGTAGGGTCCTTGTATTGCGCTTCTTTAAGTTCCATGGGTAACAAATTAGGCGCAGGCTCCCGTTCCTTTCTGGTTTGCCCTCTCGTAGTTACTGCTGCCACAATCGGCTCTTCTGGTTTCCCAATACACACGTATCTCCCGCCAAGTATGACTGGGTAGATGGGATCATCCATAACAGCCGCTTTGATCACGCCTCTGACAAAGTCAGAGTGTATCTCCACCAGTGCAATGGGAAGCGCTGTAGGTGCATCACTCTTAAGGACTCCACAAAGTTGGACGGTCTCTGCTGTCTCTTGACCGGGTTTGACCAGGTTTCTGGCAACAATGCAATCATAAGAAAGCCCCATGTCAAATAAACAAGAAGTTTGAGAACCGTTCAAAGTAACAGTACCTCGCGTTGAGGGTCTATCCCCAACAGGTTGGGAATCACTGTCAATAATTCCACCTTGCGAGACTGTTAATAAGCATCCGATGCGTTTCGGCTCGGTGTGCTCGGTCTGATCATATGTCCCGTGCTCAGGGGTTCTCCCTTTGCTACCTTGTCCTTTCTGGCTGCGCTGCCATGTAGGGCGGTCGGGTTGATCAGACTGTTTGGGGTGGTTGGGGTACTTGTTCTTGTAGAACTTGGATTTTTCAGGAGGGGGGTTTTGAGGTCCAGTTTCTCTGTGGTTATTCTGATTAGAAGCCTGAGAAGATTGCTCTAGATTATTTTTTCGAAAATGCTCCTCTGTCGGTTTCCGCTTTGTGGCCGGTAGTTCAGCCAGCGCATTATGGTAACGCTCAGACTTCTCTAAGATGTCTTCGAGTTTTTCTGCACC